>RJWT010038630.1:0-12834 GCA_004365215.1 Cuniculus paca | reverse complement strand
CAGCTCCTCCAGGTAGGCACTGTAATTGCTCCCACTTTATTCAGAGAGGTCACAGAGCAGTTAGGTGACTCTTCCAAAGGTTCAAGTCCTCTAATCTTTCCCCCTCACTTTTATTAGTGCATATTTGCAATACATTATATTACACTCACTGTAGGGAATCAGGACATGTACACAACACATCTCAGTTACCTCCTTTTTCTCCCTTCCCTCCATCTCCTTTTTACTTTTCTAGCATCAGATTCATTTATTTATCTCAATAAGATCTCATAAAGTTAGTTATTATATATACAGATTGAAGACCAAACTAAAAGGCCAAAGAACATATAAAATATGTAAGACTATTGTACTAAGTCAAGATACATTTTTAGATACGTTGCCCACATTGGATTACAATACCTTTTCTCTCTTTTTTTCTTATTATCTCTCATATATATATTGATACATCTCATGTGATATTTAAACCTGTATGTCTTAGTTATTTCACTTAACATTACTGTCTCAAGGTGCATCCATTTTCCTACAAATGATGCAAATTTATCCTTTATAATGGCAGGGTAGTACTTCATTGTGTATAAATACCACATTTTTTATCCATTCATCTGCTGATGGACACATAGGCTGTTGTGAATTATGCTGCTATAAACATAGGTGCATCACTGTGGTACGTACATCACATTAATACATCATTGTGGTTTGATGTCTTTAGCTCTTTTGGGAGGATATGATCAAATGAAATTTCTATGTTTAGTCTTTTTTTTTTTTTGAGAAATCTTCATACTGATTACCAAAGTAGTTGTATCAGTCTGTACTCCCACCAGCAGTGGAGAAGGGTATCTTTCTCCTCACAGCCTTGCCAACATTGGTTATTGGTTGATTTCTTGATGGTAGCCATTCTTTCTGGAATGAGATGGAATCTCAGTGTTGTTTTAATTTGTAACAATGATCAGTGATGTTAAACACGTTTTTAAATATTTATTGGCTGTCTGTATTTATTCATCTGAGAAGTACCTATTCATTTCAGATGCCCTTTTTAATATTGGGTCTTTAAATTTAGGAAATCTAATTTTTTTGAGTTCCTTATATATTCTAGACATCTATCTTTGGTCTGTTTTTTTTACTGTTCTGTAAGTGGTCTCTTCAATCTGTTAGTGGTTTTGTTTGCTGGGCAGAAACTTTTTAATTTGATGTGATCATGTTTTTTGATTCTTGGTACTATTTCTTGTGCAACTGGGTTTTGTTTAGAAAGTCTTTGTCTATACCTGTGTTTTCCAGAGTTTTACCTATTTTGTCTTCCAGCAGGTTAAATGTTTCTATGGTAGGGTTTAGATCTTTGATCCATTTATATTTTAGTTTAGTGCATGGTAAGACATATAGGTTTAAGTTTCGCCTTTTGTGTGTGTATATCCAGTTTTCCCAGCACCATTTGATACAGAGCCTATCTTTCTGCCAGTGAAGGAATTTGGCCCCTTTGTCAAAAATAGCATTGCTGAGTATTCCTGGAGTTATTTCTGTATCTTCTATTCTGTTTCATTGATCCATGAGTCTGTTTTTTTCAACAATGCTGTTTTTATCACTATACTTTTGTAGTATAACTTGAAACCTGGGATTGTGATGCCCCCACCTTGTCCTTGTTGCCCAGAATTACTTGTGCTATTATAGGTCGCTTCTGGTTCTATATGGATTTTGGGATTGCTTTCTCCTGTTCTGTAAGGAATGTTATTGATGTTTCGATCGAGATTGCATTAAATCTATATAACAGTTTTAGAACTGTTGTCATTTTGACTATATTGGCTCTACCTATCCAGGAGCAGGGGATATCTTTCCATTTTCTGAGGTCCTCTTCAGTCTCCTTTTTCAGAGTACTATAGTTTTCATTGTAGAGATCTTTTATTTCCTTGGTTAGGTTAATTCCTAAGTATTTCATTTTTCTTGATGCTTTTGTGAAGGGTATTGTTTCCCTAATTTCCCTGTCAATGAGTTAGTTATTAGTGTGCAGGAATGCTATTGATTTTTGAGTGTTGAATTTTTATACTGCTATGTGGCCAAATTTGTATATTACTTCTAGGAGTCTTTTGGTGGAGTTTTGGGGCTCTTCTATGTACAGTATCATGTCATCAGCAAATAATGATAATTTAACTTCTTCCTTCTTTATCCTATCCCTTTCATTTTTTTCTCTTATTGCTCTAGTTAATGTTTTGAGATTATTAAACAGAAGTGGTGATAGTGGGCATCCTTGTCTTGTTCCTTTTTGAGAGGGAAAGCTTTCAACTTTTCTTCATTTAGTATGCTGTTGGTAGTTGATTTGTCATAGATGGATTTTATCAAGGCGGGATAAAGGCCTTCTACTCCTGTTTTCAGACTCGATGAATATCCAGAGCTGCCTGGGGGTGGCTGGGGATGCTGTGATCACAATGCACCAGCAGGACCTCACAGCTGCTGATTCAACTTGGACACAAAGCCATTTCTGTCTGTGACAGTGGCAGGACCCTTTCTTCTTGGGCAGGTGAAGGGAATCATATAGCCCCACTGCTTTCTCTCCCCAGATCCTGGACTATGCAGAGAAGGCTGAGAAGGTACAGACAGGGAAGAGGGGGAGTGGCTCCTCACTTCTGTCACCAAAGAGTCCAGGAGTCAGCCTGGCCTTCTAGCTCTTTCCACGGACTCTCATAAAACACTCTGTATCTTCCTTCTAATACACCTTTCTTTCAGTTTTCTTTACACATCTTTTATTGTTTTACTTCCCTTTCAGAGGGTGTTTGACGAGGTGATTACAGGATATCTTTCAGGGTATTCTTGGATCAGATTACCCGCTCAGTGTGCTGTGGCACCTACTTGGCAGTGCCAGTTCGGTTTAGAAACCAGGTTCCTGTGACTGAGATGCACAGACAGAGGGACGGGCTGAACGTCACTCAAGGTCATCTGTATTCCCTGGGGAGCTTGGGGTATCAGGTGTCAGGAGAGCTTGGCTAAAGCAAGTTGTCATGTAGAATGAGGCTACTTCCCTGGCGCGAGAGTCACAGGCAGGTAAGTTCAGGACACAGGAGAGAAGAAAACGGGTTTTCACTGCTTTAAAATGAACAATCCCAAGAAGGCAAATCTGAAGTTGGCCTGTCTTGTCTGTAGTTCAGTCCACACCCATGCCTGTTCTTCTCTCCTCAGGAGGCATGGAAAAGACTGACTGGGCACTGTTGTCACAGGGAAGACATTTTTTATTTGCCTGAAGTCTGTCATTAAGGCACATTGTTCCCCCTTGTTCCCTTTCTCTTCTAAACTCTGCCACTGTGGCCTGCCTGACTCTGGGCTCTGCAGCGTCTCCAGGGCCCTGCCTCGTTCCTCCACTTGCATTTCCTCAGTCAGCTCCAGCTAGGGTGCAGCGCTCGGCTGGGGCCCATTCTGCCATCCCATGGGATGGGCACTCACTGGACCGGTGTTGTTTTGCCCATAGTTTCTCATTCTCCATCATACTTACTGTTCCTGAAAGACATGTGATGCACCACAGGCATGACCCCATTATATTTTTTCTGCTTGCTTACTTCCATCTTGTGACTCATCCTGTATTTGCCGGTCTTCTTCTGTTAGACTTTATTTACTTTCATCCCTTTCCACTTTTGTTTTCTTACCCACATTTTTGGATGGCATCAGATCCGGTACATTTTCTCCTCCCTTCTCTTAGGTTTAAAACTTTATACTGATTATACTACTGAGCTTCACTGGGCCTGTTTGGACCAAGTATCTTAGTTGCTTTTCTTGTTGCTGAGGAAAAATACCCAACACCCACAAGTTAAGGGAGGAAAGGTTTATTTTGTTTTAATTTCTTTTTTTTTTTTTTCTGGCACCGGGGATTGAACTCACGACCTCGCACTTGCCAGGCAGGCACTTACGTCACTGAGCTAAATCCCCGGCAGAAAGGTTTATTTTGGTTCATGGTTTATAGAGGTTTCAGTCCATAGTCGGCTGGCTCCGAGGTAGGGTGGTGTGGCAGAGGGGCATCGCAGAGAAGAAACAGTCTATGGAAGGGCAGGCAGGAAATAGCAAGCAGTGAAGCCTGCCTTCTGTCTTTCGCTTTATATTTCATCCAGGCTACAAGCCATTGATTGCTGCCACCCACACCCAGGTGGGCTTACATTATCCAACCCAGGGCTATGCTAAACCAATTTAGTTATCACACACCTAGATCCAACCACTTCCCATAAACCTCACCTATCAGCACATGAGGTTTTGGGGGGACATCTAGATATAAGCAAAAATTTGGCAAATCAATCTTTGTATTAAATTAAGACTTAGTCCCCATTTGCAGTACATGGGCCATTGATAAGTCCAGCTTCCACAGAAGGGTTTTCCTTGCAGCTAGAGCTCTGTAAACAGTGTGGTATCCAAGTTATTGGTAGCTAAACTGACAAGAAAAACTGGACTGATGTCCTGCAAAAGAAGTGTCAACACTGTGCTTCAGCTCCTTCTGGTTTAGTGCGCTTTAAAACCAGTAAGTATTTTTTTAAATTTTATTTTAAAGAGACTAGAACAAAACAAAACAGAACAAAACAAAACAAAACAAAACAAAACAAAACAAAACAAAACAAAACAGAATAGAGTCAAACACAACCTAGCATTTCAGAACAGAACACTGCAAGCTATACAGATCTTCAAAACAACAACAGGAGATTAACAATGGCTACCCTAGTGTCTCTTGCCTTCTTTGAAATGGTTGTTCATACATTCACACACAATAAACTCAAACAAAACAAAATAACATAAAACCAGATAAAACAAAAGAGTGAAAGCATTACAGGCCTTCAAATCGGACAATAAGAAATCAACAATGGCTACCTTGATGTCCTTTGTTTTCTTCAAAAAAGCTGTTCGTATCTTCTCACATATTGCTGTCAAATAGTACAAAAGAGACTTAAACCAATCAAATCAAAGAATAAAAGCACCATTGGACTTCAGAACCTTTCCCCCATATTTATCTGGGATTTTGTATCTTATTGAGTCTTTCAGTTTCTTATACTAGGGAGACAATGCATTGTTTACACATGTGAGTTTGGTTTATTTCACTTATGAGTATGGTCTCAAGTCACATCCATTTACCTATAAAAACCTAAATGTGATCCTTCTTTATAGCTGAGTAGTACTCCATTGTATAAAAGTACCAAGGGCATTTGGGTTGTTTCCAAGATTTGGCTATTACAAATCATGCTGTTATAAACATGGGTGCACATACATCACTGTGGCATGATGATTTCACTTCTGGGAATATGCCCAGAAGCGGAATAGCTGGGTCAGATGGGACTTCCGTCCTAGCTTTTTGAGGAACCTCCAGACTGATTTCCACAGTGGCCGCACAAGTCTACACTCCCACCAACAGTGGAGAAGGGTTCCTTTTTCCCCACAGCCTCTCCAGCATTTGTTATTGGTGGTTTTCTTCATCCTGGCCATTCTTTCAGGAGTGAGATTAAATATCAGAGTTGAAAAACCAGTAAGTATTTCAACTCTCTATGTGAGGGATAATCTTCATCACCAGTTTGATTGGTTTGAGAGACACCTAGGAAATGAGTAAAGCCACACTTCCAGGTGTGTCTGGTTGGTTCAAGAATGTGTGACCTAGGGCCGGGGATCTAGCTCAGCGGCCTAAGCGCCTGCCTGGCAAGCGCAAGGTCATGAGTTCAATCCCCGGTGCCGCAAAAACAAACAAACAAACAAAAAAAAACAAAGAATGTGTGACCTTGGGGATTATATGTGGTCCCCTCTCTGGCTCTTCCCCTGTGCTCTGCATTTCCATGGCTTGAATTGGACAGCTGTGCTCCACTGCACCCTGGGACCATGATGCGTCTGCCTTGGAGCCGGCCGACCATGAATGGAAATCTGTGCACCTGTGAGCCAAAATAAGCTTTTTCCTTTGCTGAGTTGTGGGTGTCAGGTATTTTGTCACAGCATTGGAAAAGTGACAAGTGTACCTTACCACCCAGGAAGGAGAAAGAAGGTTGAGAATGTGTATGCATTTTTTTTTTTTGTGGCACTGGGGATCGAACTCACAACCTCATGCTTGCCAGGAAGGCACTTAGGCCGCTGACCTTAGGCCCAGCCCAGAAGGTTGAGAATGAAGGGCTGCTATGGTGTTGTCATTGATTGGAAACCAGTCCAGGGAGCACTTATTATGGTCATAATGTTCTGAATGGCATCCAGGAAAGATACCTGTCTGTCTGTCTCTCTTTCGAGTATCCTGCACAATTGCCCAAGGGGAGGAGGAAGATGATACTAGTAAGATTAGTATCAGTTAGCAAAAGCCAAAAGTCCACATGCTAGTTGTGTTAAGTGTGCAACAATTGTGTTATGATTTGAATGATCTGTAGTGAAACAAGGTGAAAATTCCTGTTAAATCATGTGAGTCACCAGGCATTCCATCCTGTGTTCTCACTCTCCTTTCTCTCACACGTCTCATGGGTTCTCTGTTCAGGTGTTTCTTTCTTTTTATGTCCCATCTTCACTGAGCTCTTATGGCAGATCACCATTGCGTGGCTCCTTGACCTCCCTGGCTCTGTCCCCTCCTTGCTTAACTTTCTTGCAAGGTGTCTCCAGCCTGTCATCTGCAGAAGCCAATTCTGTTAAGCCCCTGCCCTATTTAAAACTCATCCACGTCTCCCCATCACCAGGTCTGACACTCAGGACTCTCCACATTCTGGCTGCAGGAGGGCTTTGCAGACCATCCCCGGCTGCTCCCTGCAGGGATGTCTGGACAGTCTGATTCCTTCCTGCGCTCACCCCTGCTCTGTGTGCTCCTTCTCCTAGATCTGTGCTTGACTTCTCCAGCTGCTTCTGCTCCAGGGTGTCACCTCTGCAAATCCAACCCAAACTCCAAAGGGCAGCCCGAGCTCTTGCTCCCACGCATGGTCTTCCTTGAACGCTTTGCAATCTCTTCTCCTACTAATGCTCACACTATTAGATGGTCTATCTGAAGTCGTTGGTATTGTTGCTTTGTGTTATTACTTAATTTCTCCCTTTCCCCAAACATCTGGGTGTTTATATTCCCCCCTCAACTAGATTGTAAATTCCACAACGTCAGGTGTCATTCCTGACAGTACATAGTATGTATTCAATCTCTTTCATCAGTAAAGATGTTGTTCTCAGTTTACTTCTCGGATTAAAAAAGTGCAGGGATAGTCCTTAGAAAGTAGAGTGGGGAATAAAAAGGGAGACTGAGGCACACAGAGGTGAACACAAGAGGAAATTAGTCTTGAACAGTCTTGAACAAAACCTTTAATATAACCCAGGGCTTTGGTGCCCAATCTAAGATTTTTCTGGGGGTTTGCTTGAATAATTCAGAGTCCAGCATCCCCAGATAGTTGCAGGAAATAACCAATAGCAGGGTAGCTGGAGCATGCTGCAAAGAAATTGTGTGGTACTCATTACTGTTAGGAACAATAATAACAATTATGATAATGATGATGATGATGATGATGGTGCTAATGATTAAGCAGCAGCCCAGGCTGAGCCTGTCTCCTGGGTGGCATGTCCTCCACGGTGCGAGTAGGAATGCATTTCACTTTTCTGTTGGAGCAAGGACTATGGCCTGCAGTGTAGCCCAGCTTCCCCAAGCACAGGGGCCAGGAAGGACCGTCAAGTGGGCTGGCCAGCAGGTTTGTGGCTAGCAGAAGGGAGGGAAGTCATTTCCGGTCCCTTTGGTCATGACTGAAAACAAAGTGAGGGTCCCTGAGTTCTCTTATAAACGGTAATGATAACACAATTATCATGCAAAACAAAAATTAAGTTTAATGGTGCAAAGCCAGGGTGTACTGGGGAGGTAATTCATATTAATTATGTTTGGATTAAAAGCTTATTTCTTTTGTTAGCATCTGCAAGTAGAAACTTAGCTGCTAAAAAAAAAATCTGCATATAATTACGTCCTCTTATGGAGGAGCAGTGTTGAACTTAATGGAGCATCCCTGCTCTCTTCAAGCTCCCGGAGAATGGTAATATTTCACATTTTATGAAACACAGAAGAAATAAATTACAGGTTTAATGATAAGAACTACTTGGGCTCATAATGAAATCTGATTGGCCAGTTAATCCACCGAGACCCTCAGATGTGAACCATCCAAAAGGGGTAAAATGATGAAAAATGAAATTAAATGGAAAAACCCTCGCCTGCAGCCTCTTTTGTGAAGGCTGGGAAGCACCAGAGCGGGAGAGATGCCCTGGGGTGTGAAGAGAAAAATCAGTCTCCCCAAGTTGAGAAGGAGGTGGAATTTCCCTCCCGGCCGCCCACCTTGCCCAGGGTGCTGGAGAAATAAAGGTGGGGAGAGTTCCCTAGCCGGGAGGAAGGGAAGGGAAGGGAGCCCAGAGGAAGGAATGAGGGAAGGTGATTTCTCCTGGCAAGAAGGCTCCTGGGATTCCAGCAGGGGCAGAGTGTTACTTCCAGCAAGAAAGACAAAGGCAGAAAGAGGCCCGACCACATTTGGGGCTTAGCTCAACACAAACAGGAAAATACTGCGCTAGGAGAGGAAGGGCCCTGTCTTCCTTGGTTCTAGTTCACAGGTGACTTCTGGGCTTTAGGTGTGTTCCCCTAAAGGGCTTAGAAGAGGGGGCTCCTGCTGCAGCTCTCCTATTCTCCTGCGCTTATCTTCAGCTTTTAAAGGCCCTGGGGGAGGAGGCCAGCCTCCCCTTGGTGGAGCCCTGTAAAGGCTTTTGATTGCATTTTGAGAAGCTGCAGGGGTACAGCAGAAAGAATTTGGGCTTTGCAGTAGAACAGGCATTGGTTCTAATTCCTGTTCCCATGTTTATTTGTCTAATGGTCTTAGGCAGGATGTTCCACTTCTCAGAGTCTTAGCTTCCTCATCTGCAAACTGGGACTGTCATGAAGCTTATGTGAGAATGCTATGGGTAAGAATGAAATATGTACAGAGTTAGAGATACGCAAAGCACTCAGAAAATAACTGTGCATGTGCCGATGTTACTGTTGTAACTAGGAGGAAAGCCTCGGTCAGAGGTAAGTGCCTTACACTGGCACATGCCACTGAGTCCATGGAGGAAGTCAAATAAAATATTAGAATTTGAATGATCTTCCTGAAGGCTCTGAGTCCTCAGACAGTGCCATCTCCAGCCCATGGCATGGTCTTCCCAGATCATTTCTGATATCAGGGGAAGGACTATGTAGAAAGTGGAGTTAAATAAGATTTCCTCCACACCCAACTCTCAGATGACATCTTGTTACCAATACATTACTGATGTCCACGAAGGCAGCCTCTCTTTGGGTAAAACATGGAATGGGGCAATAGAACTAGAGGGGAGAGTGTTCACGGGCTCCTTCCTCCAGGTTCTTGGCATCTAATGCATAGTGATATGACTACCCCTAGCACCAAGATACAAGTTTGGAGGATAGGAGAGGTGGTTTGACCAGGCAGACTGGGTGGCAGGTGGGAGTGTGGAAAGGAAAATTTGCTGAGGGGAATGGAGGACACTGCCATGGACTCTGGGCCTCCAGCTGGACTCATGGAGGACATTGCTGTGGGATCCAGGCCCTCAGCGGGTTCTTTGGGTCTCCAGGACAGATCTCCTGAACTCTTCTGCATTTGACTTTGGGTGAATATTATAAAATAATCCTATAAAGTATGTGTCCTGTATTGAATCTATTCACTTGCAAATGCTGACTATAACAATGAGTGTTGTAGTCAGGGTTTGTGAGGGAATAGAAAGTCTGCGTCAGCAGGATGAAGGATCTGTGCCAGCAGGCTGAGGGATTTGCACTGGAGCCAGGAAGTGACGCACAAGGTAAGGACCAGAGCTCCCCCCTCCCCGAAAAGAACCACAGCCATCCTCAGTGAGAGTGAGAACCTGAGCTCCTCTGATGGTAACAGCTTAGTTTATATCAGGAAAATCAGCGCGACGAGCTTCTCCTGCAACGGCGCACCATCCTCCCCTGCGGTTCTGCTTGTATGCTGTTGGCAGCAGTGTTCAGGTGGGCCTTCCACACGCAGCGCCACGCTGATTCAGTTCAGGTGGGTGTCCCGAGTTGACCATTAGTTCATCTACCACAAGTAATTGTTAAATAAGGTAGTATAGGCTCAAAATCCAGAAACCACCATGGAAGGGTGAGGAGAAGGAAAGCTGCTCATGTTCTGAGGGCCCCACAGATTTCTGGGAAACTCTCCCAGGTCCCTATGCCACATGCTATCTCAGGTGCTACTCTTAATCCTGAGTCTCCTTCAAATGATATTCATTGCCCTTCTGGCTGCGTGGCCTCAGTATTCTTCCTCCTAATGGGAAGCAGACACAGCCATCAAAGTGGGGATCTGCCACACGCAGGCACTCCATAAGGGATAGTTATCGCTTTTCCTCGAGTAACTTGCCCCAGTTCCCACAATGCTCAGGTTAAAAATTCCAATAGCTCTTAGTTTGAGTACAGGGATAACTTGTACTTCTTAATTGGTTTTGGGAGGTGTCGTGAGTAAAAAAATGACGAGTACCAAATAAATTATTTTGGCTGGGAAGGGTAATAAGTCATGAGGCAATCCACACCACGTTCTAGTTTACATGACAAATACCAAACAAAGGATGCATACGAGGACAAAATTCTAATGTCAAAATCCATTGAACACCAAATTTGACAAGTTTCAAAGCAGTTGAGCACCAAAGTATGACAGAACATGCTGGATTTTTTTTCTTTTAATATACTCTGCTATATTTAGTTTTCATACCATCTCTAAAGCAAATATTATTTCCCCACCTAACTGATGAGAGGAAGGCTTGAGAAGTTAATTGGTCAAATGAGATAATTAGAGGTCTCCTGGTGTCCCCTCCCATCTCTTCTTTTCTTTTGTCAGATGGGAAGTGATTTGGTTTGTCTTGAGCACCTGAATTTAATTGGTCCCCTCTATGATTATTTAGTCCTCATAACAACTGTATAAAATAAATGTTATCATTCCCATTTGACAGAATTAAAAACAGAGGCTGTCATGTCAGAGTTCCTGCCAACACTGGGCGGGTTGTGGGTGCGCTGCCCATGTCTGTGTTCCTGGCAGAGCTGTCTGCTCTGCTCACTTAACCTATGGTGAATGCACTTCAAACTGCCAAAGCTAAATGCTTTTCAAGCACCTGAACTCTTGGAGAATGGGGTTGCAAACTGCAGAGAGCAAACTTCCTCTAAGTGCAATTGTGATTTACATGTCTCATAACTCATAATGAAGAAACTCATGCCTGGCCCATAAGGTTCATTCCTTGGGTGTTAGTTAGGAAAGAAAGGCCAGGGTTACAATTTAAAAGAGATGCTCAAAGGCAAGCTGGTGATCAACAGAGATGGCCAGATACAGATTAGGCAGCCTGCTGTTGTCATTTCCCTGTCATTACAAGGTTTGAAATGGATTGTGGGAAGTAGAGCCAGGATCTGATCTCAGCGTGATAAGGTTTGCACAGAGATGACTTTCTTCATCAAAGCCAGTGACTCTTACATTTTTCGAATTATTATATTCACATATAAGTTTATTAAACTGCTCTAACAAAATACCACGTACAGGTGGTATGCACATCAAAAAATTATTTTCTCATGATTATGAAGGACAGAAGTCCGAGACCAAGGCATAGGCAGACTTGGTTTTCACTAAGCCCTCGCTCCTCAACTTGCAGATGGCCACCTCTTGCTGCCTTTCCACATGGTTATCTCTCTACGCACGGGCACCACTGCCTTCCTTCTTTGTCTTAAAAGGACAGCAGTTGTGTTTGATTAAGTTTCACCCATTGGCTCTCATTTAACATGTTCATGAGGAGCTGTAATTCATATCTTGCTGCTGGTGGCTCTGAACCACTAGTGGTACATGCATGACTGTCTCATCTGGTAGCTTTTTTTAAATTAATTTTGTTGATAAAAAGACTGATAAAAGTGATGAGATATGTTTCTACCACCAGTAGTACAAGCCACCCAATGGAATAGTCAGGCATGTACCACCTGTGGTTCAAATTGGTGGAGATGTGTTAATCTTAGTTACCTCTTAAGGTTTCATCTCCAAACACAATCACATTCTGATGTACTGGGGTTTAGAGTCTCAACATATGAATTTTGGGGGTATGTAATTCACCCCATACAATCTTTTTTTTCTGTTTGATTCTATTTATTTGATATGATGATGTCTTTCTAAAGAATTGTGTGAATAGCATTACTGTTTTTTAAGTGAAAGGAAGTAACCAATTTTTGTGAAATGGGCTAACCTAAAAGTTTTGGAGATTCTCACAATAAGTTCTGAAATAAGTGAAAATATTTTTGTGGATTCTGCAAAATCCTGGCTGGGAATCACAACTTTCTGGACAGTTAGGAAAGAAATACACTCAATACAGCTGCTAGGAGAGACGGAGTTGTGACTGTTGAGTGCTTATTATCTGCCAAGTATATCACCCAAAAGAATAAAAATATTCTAGTCTACTTGTGTTTAGTATATTGTGTAAGGCCACATAGCTCTTAACAATAGCATTGGGATTTGAACCTTGATGCTATCTGACTGTTAAATACAGATGGTGCCCACCACATCAGGCTGAAGCATGCCCAGTGTCCCTAATATGCAGTCATGTCCCTGCTCCTGCTGGCTCACTGGCATTCCTGTGTGTGCCATTCAACATGAACTCTCCTGGGTGGTCCACTGCAGTAAGGGTAGAATAATACTCTCCTTGTGAGAAGCCACTCATGTGGCTTGGGGAGTGGGTTGACATTTAGACACTGTTCTCAAGCCACATGCATGATCCCAAACCTAGATCAGACCAATAAAAACATCTTATCTCCATGGCTATAGATGTGGGGGCCTTGGGGTCAGGCATGCAACATGAGCTGGGTCAACTTGAGTACCTTCTTGAAGATTT
>RJWT010038629.1:0-12826 GCA_004365215.1 Cuniculus paca | reverse complement strand
ATCTGTTCCATAATTTTACTGAAGGTCTAAAAGATACAGTAAAAAAGGAGCCTGTGTGCAAGTTGATTCTTAAATGTTCAAGCAGCTCTTGGTATGTCTTTGAATTCTGCATACTTGCATGTCCAGTAACGTCAAATGGTCACACCTGCCTTCCAGTGTGTGTGAAATTTGGAAAGTCAGTATCATATTGCTTAGTACCTGGAAATCCACCAGACAGTGAGGGTCAACATAAATAATGAGTTCTGTCAGAAGCGTTTTGTGAATTTCTTGCTTTTTAAAATAGGATAGATGCAGGATCTAGGATTGGACCACTACTAAGGTTAAATTCATTAGCCCCATGTGACCTGCAGTTCAGGGCTGAACATAAAAACTGTATCTGACTCACATTTTCTTAGGGAGGACACTGTTTCAATGATGAGACAGATTAAATAGATATCACTGCTGAGCCGCTTTCAGGGTGGGCAAGGTTCAGGTTAGCTCTATGCAACACCTTTAGGATGGCTTATTGAGGCCAAGTTGAAAACAAAATGATGGCATAGATACGCAAATACAATTCAAAAAGGAGACAATGGCTGGAAGACTGTTGTTTTGAACCAGGCAATTGAATCACGCATAGAAGTCAAATACAGTCTGAAAGGAAAAACAGTCAAATGTTTGGAATATACTTGAAGTAAGAAAATCCAAAGAGAATTTTTTTCACTTAGTATAAATGAAATAGGGCTGAGAAACTCAGTGTATACCTTGGAATAAAACAATCCAAGCATAGTTTATGGTAATGGAGAAATAATCTGGCATCACGGGAAAAGCAGCAGGCACAACAGCCCCACTAAGGATTGTTTTGTGTCTTTTATGCAATGATTACTTTTCCTTCTCAATCAAGTCTCCGCTTAAGTCTAAAGCTAATTGGCATTTTTCATGTCACACATAGCAAATTGGGCTTGAATCAGTACTTTGAGGAGCAGTGAACTTTTCCAATTCTGGAAGCCCGTGTGTCCTAAACTATTGATGCTCGTTCCGTAACTTTAAAAATGTGTTCACTCCCCCATACTCTCCATCACAATCACTTTTCAGTGATGTGTTCCCATCATATGTTCATTTCTTTTGCTTTGTTTGCTCCCTGCCCAGCTGGGGCTCCAGCTGACCGCACCCCAATGGGCCACCGCAGAAGTCACTGTGTTGTTCGTGTTCAATAACGTCTACCTTAATCATCATTTCTTCTTGGAGTACTTTGATTTGCATTTTTATAAAATACGAGAAAATATAAAGGTAATATTGGCATGTTGAAACCACATCTGTTCTTTTGAAATTTTATGCAAACATAAGGATTTTTAACGTGTTTTCTCATCACTATTCTGCCCATTATTCCTAGCACAGGCAGGATAAAAATGCATTTGTGGGAATGCTGTGCTCTTTCTCTCATCTTTTGTTTGCTTTCAAGTGTCCATATCATTTTTATTCTTGTCCAAGCCTTGCAGAGCACTGTGTGTGTGCTTGCTGCTTTCCTAGGCACAAACCTAGTGTCTTTCTAAGTCCCTAAGTGGTGACTTGCTGCGTGGTGGCCACGTGCAACCACAGAACCTGTACAAAAAGAGAAGACATTGCCTTGCTTTTGTAAAGCAATGCTGGCAATCCCAGATTTTTTTTGTTTTCTGAATCTCCTGGCAAGGCAAATTTGCTCCTGGGGGCAAATTAGAGGCAATAAAGGAGCAGTTAAAAATAAAGGAAATTTGTTGTGCAAAAGATTCACAATTCTGAAATGAATTTCTTTGTATATAGCATCAGGTGTTATATACACAACTCTGATTAAATGGAAGATCTTATTTCATAATCTTTGTATAGGTCTTTGTTTCAAAAATATACTTCTCTTTTAGTAGCCACTGCATGTTAAATGTTTCTTGAAAAGTGCCACATAGATTATTTTTGTACTTTCCATGTATTGAATATTTATTGTGGTAAATCATTGTGCTGTTCTTTGAGGGAATGAAAGAATAGAAAAGACATAAAACCTGAACTGCATAAATATATGTGTTCTAAAGGAAATTAAACACAGTATTTTCCAAATCTACAACATCATCACAGGTAGGAACCAGGAGTCAGAAGATATTACTGATATACTTTTTAATTACTCTAGCAGTCATTTGAGATTAATTGATTTTAACAGCACAAGTAAATAACTTATCAATTTTGGTGTCAAACCACTTAACATAGTTTTGTTCAAACAAAATAACATAGATCTTCATAATTTGCAACCAAAGGGTTGGGTTCTGTATTAAAAATCTTGACATTTAGGAAATGATTAGGGGGCAGTAAAATAATAAATGTGTACGAGCTTTTTAATAAAAGTCAATTATGTGTTGACATACATTAAAATATATGATAAATATCCATCAATTGCTTATCAAAAATATGTCACAAACATGAAAAAACTATAAAATATGTATGTATGGTTCAGAGAAAGTCTACTTATGTTTCTGAAAACATTTTCATAACAAATCCCCACGATGGAAACACACTGGGAAGAAACTAATGTGCGAGAAAATGCACGCATTGCAAGTGAAGTGAGCTCTGATTTTTGAAGAGAAAGGGGAAAGTGTTACCTAAGAGAAGCAGCTTGACCGTCCTGGCATCTCGCTCCGCATCTTCCTGAAGCTTTTTCTCCAGCTCTTTGGACCTTCTGGCTGACTCCTTGCTTTCTGAGCTAATGCCGCTCCCCATCTTGTCGCCTTGCGGTGGTCAGCTTCTCTGCTCACGCTTTTCCAGTGCGGGGCACAGCTCTGGTTCGGACACCGGTTCCAGAGCAGACTGGCCAAGATAGCCCACAGCGCTGTCCTGTGCCCTCCAGGACTCTGCTTTGACTGAGGAGACACGTTCCCAGCTGTCACCTGACCGAGGAGTAAAAGCAAGGGCTGCGATGGAGGCTGAAGAGGAAACTCATTATGCTTTCAAATTAAATGGTCGCTTCTGGCACATCTTCAAGCGCGGCTCATGTGCCCTGAAGGACAGCCAGAATAATCCAAAGAGCTGTCAAAATCTGTATCATAAGGGTGATCTGCCACGAGCAAGTCGAAATGGACTAATAGCCAATCTTATTACCGAGGCTGAAAGTGACCATTACTAACTGAAAATGGTTGCTTCCTATCTTCAGTTATGTGACTCAAATTCTTCCCAGCCACTCTTATGTCACAGTCGTAATCATATTCTGCTCACATTCGACGGTCAACTTATGTGTAGAGTATGACAAAGTTATGGGAAACTTAATACTCAGTGAATAGGAAAACACCTTTTTTTAAAAAAAATATAGTTCTTATATTTATACATGTTCTTGCATTCTTATATAGTTCTTATATTTATTCATGTTCTTATATTCTAATATAGTTCTTCTTTTTATACATGTTCTGTCGCCACAAACAGAATCCAAGATGCAGTTTTCTTAAATTATTGATTTTAGTCTCATAGGATCCATTTCTAGAAATTGAGTTTTTACCCCCCGTGAGGAAGTCAATCCACCAACATTAATTGAGGGCCGCCTGGGCCTAGATGCAGACCTGTGTCCACTTTGGACAGCCTATTAACTCTTTAGGATCATCAAATAATATCTGCTGTGTGGAGGGACGTGTACTGATGTGGTAACAAGGGGAGAAGGGGAGCGTACCCAGTGTCCTCAGAAACAGTAGGTAATTTGGTTCTTCCTAAAAAGTAGTAACAGTAAGTACACCTAAGAGTAAGTACACCTGACAGTAAGTGCATCTGATAGGCCGTACACCTAACTGTGTTCCCAACCATCTGACCAGCCAACAGATATCACGCACTGCTTGGAAATCTGCAGTGTTCTGGGCTGAGATATTGTGGCACAGCTTTTGATTTCTAGAAGCATGAAGTGCTGAGTAGGTAGGCAATTCATACTTTCCTCTTAAACAGAGTTGTTTGCCCATGGTGGAAGGCATGTCTTCCTGGGACATTTTAGGATTTGTGAATGTTAACCAGAGAATGCTAGAAAATAGTTAGTCCATCAGCCTGTCAGGGCTACTTGTGTGGCTCATGTACAAAGTTTGTACAGGTGGGATTTTTGAATATTTCTACAACAAGGAAGTAGGCTGCCAGGTTAAATACGTAGATCTGCTTTGTTTACTTTTACTCAGCAAAAATATTGGGCTGAAGATATATCAACATAGTCAAAGCATGCTAGATTTTATCTCTTCAGAGCCATATTGTAATAGTATAAAAATTTGGAAAGGCACATATGCAAAGCTTTGTGCAAATCAAGTGTACAGCTTTACATTGCAAAGGTCCTGTCCTAACAAATGAGCTCCACACTGCCCCGCTCACTCTCGGAGACAGAGCCCACTCTGAAGCAGCACCGAGCGTATTAAACCACCTTTTGCGCATTACTTTTATATAGAAATCAGCACTGTACCCTGAGTACTCGGGATTCTTGCTTGTGCCATAGCAGCAAGGGGCTGACAAGACGCATTATGTAATTTACATTCAAGGGTAAATACAGTGCATAGCGTCGGCTGGGCATGGTAAGGGTTTACCAAGACTTCCTAATTGAATTGTCAGATGCAATGGAAGGACTCATTCAGGAGAAGTAGATAATGCGTGCACTATGTACAGAGGATGGGCTTGCGTGTTTCTCTGCAACCCAGAATCTTCACTCGTCTACTTTTGAGATTGCAATGTTATTTTTCCATGAGTGACTGAAATATTCCTGGCATAGAATTCCAGGTGTGTCTGTGTTCCAGGGAGGGAGTGCCAGGGAGGAGGAGAAGAAGAAGGCTCCTTCCAGCTGTCCCCTCTCCCCAGGGGTCTGGGATGCAACATCCCTAATGAGCTGGGGCTATTAGCACAGTCAGTGGTTGGTGTCACTCCCTTTAGGGACATAGATTTCTGAACCTGAAGACGCGATGGAAATCTAAATAGTAAATCCCCCTGCGAGTAGTGTCTGACTAGCTTGAATATCCATGGCGTGTGGTACGGTCCCTGCCAAAGGAAGCGTTAAAAAAATGACTTCTTGCTGACAACGTGATGAAGAGCTGGGGCCACTTCTTTCTTGTCCTCACTCGGTGTCACCCCTGCTCTGTCTCAGCGCACTCACGGTTTTAGAAACAGTCCATGGAAAAGCGCGGTGTTAGCCTCCGTCTCAATATAAACAGCGCTGCCATTCCGGCCAGCGTTCTTACTTTTGTTCTCTGAAAAGAGGAGCAGCAGGATTGCTCTGAGGGGTTCCAGCTTGCTGCGCAGCGAGAGGGCCCTGCACATTCTATCGGAGAAAGGAAAATAAACCAGGTGCGAGGACCGGAAACAGGTACGATCTTAAACTCATGAAACTTAGAAAAGGTCTCCAAAATGCCATCCTACTAGGGTTGTACCCACTGATCACTAAAAGAGATTGCTCTGTGTACACACAGGCGCGCGCGCGCACACACACACACACACACACAAGACAAAATACAATGGAAGGCTGTAGCTTTTTAGAAGAATCATTGAAAAATGACATTTTTCGCTGACATCACAGCGTCGGCCTAAATGGTGACATCATCCTTTGACAAGGGCCTGTGCAAAGGAGAAAGTGGACTTGAGACTGAGTAGCTGAATGCAGACAACAAGCTTGTAAGATCTGAAATTCACTGAACAACTGAAAGCCTGGGGCATGCGAATCATTTCCCTCTCGCTGTTTTTGGGGAGGGTCTCCATGGAATCTTGGAAGAGGGGGCAGGAGGTTATGAAAAGCTGGAGTAATTATTCTCTTGTGTTTCTAATGCGACACAGAACTGAGGTGACCTGCTTTTAACCATGGGCTCCAGCCTGTGTTCCCAGAGAGGTCTCTCACCAACATTAGCCACCTGGGTTTCCCCAGTCCTCAAGCTGATCTCCCCGGGGATGGTACCCGCAGCTGGCTCCAGTGAGTGGCTTTTGTGGCTCGGCTCCTGCTGGAAATGACCAAGATGGGCTGTTATCTCTGCTATTCTCTCTCTGGCTTCCATATTCTGTAAGATGTGTTGATTTCAGGCACTGCATCCCTCGGTGGTTTGAGTCCTGGCTGCCTTAGCGATGACCTTTATCCTTGCAGGGTCCCATGGTACTGGAGGCAGAGCATCCACCTCTGCTAATGGTACCCAAATGTGCAATTCTGGGAGCTGGAGCGTGGTGCTCCCTCTAGAGGGCTCCTGCCTCTGGGGATTTCTAAGAGCGCTCCTGGGTCCTGAGGGAAAAAGACAACACTTGCTGTTCCAAGCTAGTGGCGTACAGATGGTGCAATCAGTTTCCATGCCCAGTGGCAAGCAGTTTCTTAGGTTAATAGGCAGCGTGCATGTATATTTTTACTCTTTGGAGTGGATTTCTACCTTCACTTATTCTATGTACTCTTCTTTATGGACTAGGACATGATTATGCATAATGATCATTAGATGGTTTTCTAGGCTGCTTCTTACCATCCCAAGTGGTGTGGATTTTAGAATGTTTTTACATGCCTCTTTAACATTTGCATCACACACTGATTCCCTCCATCTTTTTCTTCAGTTACTTCAGTTCTGATTATTGCAACAGGTTCCTCATTAAATTTCTATGCTCTGCCCTGTCCCTGGCCACGTGTCTTATTGTGCCAGGGTGAATTCCCTCAAACGCGACATTCATTGTTACTCTTTTCTTGCTGAGAAAACAAGTGGGTCCTATTGACTAATGCTACCCTCCACCTTACTCCTGCTCTCATACACTTAGCAATTTAGATAGCACTGCCCAACCACCAACATACAGTCCCCAACACTTCGCACAACTCATTTTCTTTTATACGTCGGCTTCTATCACTTTCCTAATGAGGTCTCCCCTCATGGTTTTCCTTCATGCTTTCTTCCTTCACGAAGAATATCTTCCTTCTCCACAGATGACTTTCCAAATAGTACCCATTCTTCAAGATGGACCCTGCCACACATGGGCACCTGCTCTCACCTGAGGGTCTGGATCTTTACTCCCCAAGATTTCCAAGAGGCATTTGGTCCATGTGGGTGTGTACTTCATTACGTAGTCAGTACTCTTTCAACTGATCACCTCTGCTAGTTCTTTTCTCCCATGGACATAGGAGAAAATCTTATTTATTGAATGATGGGTGGGCAAGAAGGTATCAAACAGCTCTTTGCTCCTTCCTGGAAATGCATGGTCATTTTTGCTAAATAAGGCTAAGAATAAAATATTCAAACTATAACACTGCAAGAATGTATTTACCCAATAGTTAACCTCCTATGTTCCAGGCATAGTGGATTCAACAGTAAATAGAATAGTATGATATTTGGCCTCTCATAGCTTAAACTCTAGTGTCCTTATGTGTAGAAGGGGGAGCTTATACCAAAGAAAACAAAATGAATATGTAGAGTATATAGAAATATAAATGATGACAAGAGCCAAGAAAAAGTAACCAGAGGACCAAGATAAAGAATATAGAGGTGGTGGCAATGAGGAGTTAGACGGTGAGTGTGTGTGTGGGGGTCACTGGTGAGTGACTCCAGGGCCTTTGCTCTGAGCTACATTCCCAACCTGTATTTATTTGTGTATTTATTTATTTACTTATTTATTTATTTAGGGACATGGTCTCTAATTTAAATTGTTAAATTGTCCAAGCTGGGCTAGAACTCTTGATGCTTCTGCTTCAGCCTCCCAAAGTGCTGGGATTAGAAGCTTTTGCCTCCATTCTCAACTGTTGCTTAGAATTTTATGTGATGTGTCCAGGAAAGATCTCATTGAAGAGGAAGTTGTATTATATTAGATTCTCTGCAGATCGACTTCACTATGAAAAATGCTTGTGAGAATGTACATGGGGATAGATCCACAGGAGGGGTAAGGGGATGTGAGTCCAGGGAAAGGTGGGGCTGTGATGTGATTTCAACAGAGAACTCTGTGAGTGCTGTGATATGAGCCAGAGTCCTTGGTCTACATTGTAGCCAGGCGAGAAGTCTGGACTAGACACTGAGCATGGTGTGTGTGAAAAGCTTGTTATTTGGAAGGAAAAGAATCCTTGTGACTGAGGGTAGTTTCTGAACAAGGACTGAGCTGTGATCTGGCAGCCTAGGGAATCCTTTCTCCCTCACAATGGGGGACTCTGGGTGGGGACCTTGAGCTCTCCTCACAATCTGCCCCTTTCCCTGCATTTTCCTCACAATCCACCCCTTGCATGCAGAGTGCCTAGCAGCCTTAGTGGAGTCACTGCTTCTGCTCAAGACCTGGATCCCGTTAGTGTTTTTCCTCAGAGAAACTTACAAGAAGACACTTCATGAAGCAAACGCCATTCTGTGTCACCACTGCTGAACTCAGAACAGTGGGTGCTATTCATCCTCTCCCTCTCTCACTACTGATTCTAGTAGTGAGAGTACTCACCTGGCAATGCTTTTAATTGGTGCTCACCAAGTTTTGCCAGGACTGATGGGTTACCTGGGATGGAAAGTTTTAACTTTTAAATGCTCAAAATCTAAAAGCTTTCACTCTAAACTCAAGAACAAGACTAGAATGTCTGTTATCACCACTTCTACTCAAGTTAGTCTTGGAAACATTAAGTAGAGAAAATTGGGACAGTTCTACACATACCAAGCCAGCTTTAGGACTGTGGAGTTTATAAGGATATGAGATTTTTAGGGCTGAAACTGGGAAGTTTCATGGGAACCTGGGATGACCTGCTCATGTTACAAGCACTCACACTTGTATTTATTATCTTGGCTCATCTGAGGAGGTGATGAAGTGTCTCACAAGTGTGAGTTCTTATGCCCTGCTTCTCACACCCTTCTCAGACTGTAGCTGCTGCCCTTGCTGTTCGCTGATAAAGTTGAGTAGGAGGCATCAATAAGCAGCCTCAGTTCTCCTTGTGTAGCTATTACCTGGAAGCCAGGTCCCAACGCACGAGGAACTGACCCCTCCTTCCTCTCCTTCTTAGACAGTCAGTGTTTCCCCAGGGCTTTGTTCATATACGAAAGTCATAAAATATAAGTTCTTCATTTAAGTGAGGTCCCAGTCCAAGACAGAAGGGTCCTCAAAAGACCTCTTCTTTCCTGATCCCACTGGGCTGTAGGCCATGATGGCCAGAAGTTCCCTGTTCTGGAGTTAGAGGACCAAGTGGACAGGCATCCGAAGGACTGTGCATGATGTATGACCTTACGATGGCACTGTGCTCTGTGGAGTCCTTTACAGATGATTATAAATGTGTTATGCATTGGCATCTTTCTGTAATTAACAGGCAACACTTGCTATATTGGACCCACCCTGGGGTCACTCCCTGAGGACCTCCAACATAGCAGTGGTCAGACCTGCTTCTGAGGCCCAGGGCCCGCTGCTCCTTCCTTGATGGTGATTCCTTCCCTTGCCTTCTGGTCTCGTCACACAAAGGAGGCTGAAACAGTGGAAGGATAAATCCACACCTTGAGTCTTATTCAAGTGAGTGGCTGCCCCTTCCAGGGTCCAGCCCGTAGTCTTGCACTGTGCACCTGCCAGGAAGAGCTGTCAGCCTCTTGCTGTCGGGCTCAGGCAGAGCTGCCATGACCTCTCTATCCCTAAGCCCTCTCCCTTAGCACTGGGGGTCTCATGATAAAGGCCCAACTGGTATCAACTGGACAGGGGTTCTGCCTATTGATTCCTGAGAGCCTCATCCATAGCAGGTGCTCATGACCAGGTGTTAATGTGACACCAACTTCAACAGGCGCACTCAGCCCCATCTGCAGGCCTCCCAGTCATTCCATTGGGAGGTCCCGGAGCCCCCAGATGGTGCATCTGCGCTTTCCTTTGTACCCAAAAGCCTGCTCACAATTTCCATGCAGAGAAGTCAGTAGGGTGCACTTCTGCCATCCCCCCCTTCAGCTGGCCTTCTCCTGGCAGCTGTCTTCAGGGAAGTGACACTTGAGGTAAGGACCAGAGCTCCCCCAAAGAGAAACAGCCATTCTCAGTGACAGCAAGGACCTGAGCTCTTCCAATGATGAGAACAGCCAAGTCCATATCAGGAAAACCAGGGTGACAAGCTTCTCCAGGAGAATCAACAGCACCACCTTCCCCTCCAGTTCTCCTTTGTTGTTGCCAACAGCAGTCCTCATGTGGAGGATTGTTGCCAACACCACGCTGACTCAGTTTGGCTGGGTGTTACAAGCCGACCATTAGTTCATCCACCACATTAACTGTTATGGCTTGTGTCTGGATGTCTCCGCAAAGCCTCATGCAATCATCGATGGGCTTTTCAGAGGCGGCTGAATCCAAACTGTGTGACACTGGGATTATGGATGTGATGTGGTGATTTAAATAAGTCTCCCGATTGGTTGGATGTAGTTCTGGATGTGGTTAATGGGAAGGCCCAGCCTGAAGGTGAGTGCTACCCTCTCCTAAGGGCGGGTAGACCGAATGGGACCTAAGGGACAGAAAGAGGGCTGCCATGCCTTGCGGCTTCTTCAGGACTTCACTGCTTTGCCTGCTGCCCTCTGTTTCTCCTCTGCCATGCCACCCTGCCTTGGACCCAACTGACTACGGACTGAAACCTCTACAAACTGTAAGCCAGATAAACCTTTCCTCCTTTAACTTTTGATGTTGGGTACTTTGTCTTAGCAATGAGTAAAGTAACTAAGACGGTAACAAAACATCGGAGTCTATCTTTCACGGGTGGATCTCACAAGATTCACTGAAGAATCTGATGTGAGATTTAAGGGAAAGACAGGAGGATGAGGAATGTGAGGGGAAGAGGCCAGGAGGAAGCAGCGTGGCATAGCAGGACTTCCCAGTGCTCCCTGCTCTGCAGAAACAAAAGTGGACCACTGTCCATCACAAAAACACCAGAGCTGAGGAAGCTGAGTGGGAGATGTTAGCACCTGGGTATAGCCCAGAGAGAAGAAAACATGCATCTGAGAGTGAGAAGGATAATTTCCCATTGTCCATGTCACTAGTCCCCTCCCTCCAGAGAGGCCTCCTTTGTGGAGGAAGCAAAGAGAAGCAAGCCAGACTTTTCCTCAGGCGCCAAAGCTGAGCCTTTTCCAGAACCACCCAGCCTGGGGCAGCCCCACAGCCTGGGCTTCCAGCCTGGCCCAGCACTGGCCTGACCCTGCTGTCCTAGTCGTGGCCTCTGCCTGAGCCCAGTTGGCACCATGATCCAGGCTCCAGCCAACCCTAGGGCCAGGGTAGCATCGCAGACATGGACTCTGGGCCTGCTCCGTGCTGGCATGGTCCGTGCTACCCCCTCCTCCCAGCAGCCCTCAGTGGTGTCCACTCCTGAAGACAGCACCTGATCAGCAGACCCCAGAGCCAGCCGGACCCCAATGCAGGCCCACCCAACTGCTGGCTTCCCCAGAGTCCACTTTAAAGGCCTATACAGAACGTGTGCATGGGTCTAGTGAAAAAGCCATGCTTCAAAGAGTGACAGGGTCCCTACTTCTAACGCACAGCCACAGTGTCAGGAGAGGACAGAGAAACTGAAAACACAAAAGGCGTGAAGACCGCATCTGCAAACAGCCTGGAAGAGGAAGAGGTTTCTAAATGGCATGACAAAGACTTCAAAATAATTGAGATGGGAGAGACTGTGGAGTGAGCACATCTGTAGGAGGAAAACCAAGAGCTCAGTTTTGCATGTTGGAAATTTTAAATAATTATTAAGTAGCCAAATCCAATGTCTAAGTGGGCCATCTTATATTCGAGGCTAGAATTCAGAATCAGAATATAATACAGAGGCCATCAGTATTGATGGTCTCTAAATCTACAATGGTAGATGAGAGGGTCAATAGATAAAGACAGAAAAGAGAAGAAAAAGAGAAAAAGAGAAGGCAAAAACTGTAATCTTGGATCTGTGTCTAAGATGACCTAAAAGAGCTTCAAAATTATCTTCCAATGTGAAGCAGCAAGCAAGGACATTTTGTTCTCCTGGGAGCCAAGTGAAGAAAGGGTTTTATGAGGAGGAAGAGGAGGAGGAGTAGGAGGAGAAGGAGGAGGAAAAGGAGGGAGAGGAGGAGACGATGATCCACTGTCAAATACTGCAGATTGGCCAAGTGACAGGTGTATTGAGAAATAATCACTGACTGGAGTGAGGCCTACAGCTAGCATTTTAGGGGTCAGAGTATCATTTGAGGCACATTTACTACTTGTCTAAATATTGATGTTTCCAATCAAGCTAACTGTTAATGAAATATTGTTTTTATTCTTACAAGAAAAGGAAGGAAGGAAGGGAGGGAGGATGGAAGGAAAGAAGCAAGGAAAGGAAAGAAGGAAGGAAAAAACTTCATAAGGCTGCAGAAGGCCCTGTTTAAAGGCAGCATCCTGTGACTTTAGAGTTCTCTGCTGAACGTGAAATTGTGAAGATCTTGCTGCGTCCACCACACAGAGGCACTGATTGCCCAGAGCCGCTGTCAGTTTGCGCATCGGCAGAGCTGGGGCCGAGCTCACCTAAACAACAGTTCCACTGGGTTCAATCCCAGAGTGAATGGAGAAGGGGACAGAGGGGCCTGCACCTGCGCTTCTGCCCAGGACATCAATCTCTCCCTGTCCCGGTGAACCTGGCCTTCAGGCTCTCAGATCCACACTGGTATCTGGGCCACCCACCCTCCAGCTCTTGGGGCTTTAAAGGACACTGCAGGCTTTGCTGGGTCTCCACGCTGCAGGATGCAGGCCATAGGACTTCTCCGTCTCCATAGTGACATGAGCCAATGCCTTCCAATGAGTCTCCTTAAGAACTTATTGCGATTTATTTAAGTCCCATGACGTTTATCACCCACACTGATTAATGAACTGTAGACTTCAGAGTGAGAGAAAACCCAGTTGTGATTCTCATCTCATCATTTCTTAAATGTGGCCCAAAAACTCAGCATGTCAGACTGTTTTCTGAATG
>RJWT010038628.1:0-12808 GCA_004365215.1 Cuniculus paca | reverse complement strand
TTTGAGAAAGAAGACATGGATCAAACTTTATATTTTAGAAATAAATGTTCAATTATTTATAGCAATACTTATGAAAATACTATGCAACCTCCATTAAGTGGCATTTAGACATTTGTTGAAAAGTAATCAAACATAAGTGAAAATCTACTATTTTGTTCTATTTAATATTTTCTATCTTGTGGTCAACATCATACTATTACTCAAGTCACATAGATTGTAGTCCTGAAACTTTGTTGTTTTTCACATCTATTTGTTAATTTAAAAGGTTTTAACGTTTTCCTTAAAATTCAGGTATTAGAAAATTACACTCCAAATTCAAGTATTAAGGATATTTTGATGTGGAGTCTTTGGGAAGTAAATAAGAGGCCACGATGCAAAAAGAAAAACAAAAACAAAAACAAAAAAACGCACAAAATAAAAAACAAAACAAAACAGATTATGATGGTGACGTCCCCATGAGCAGCTTTGTGAGAAGAGTACTAATGGTGGCATAGCTGCTCTGTTTCATTATGCGATGCCTTCTGCACTATCATGAACGTGCCAAAAAGATCCTCACCCAATAGCATAATGTCGGCTTCATGTTCTTGGATTTCCTGGCCTGTAGAACAAGCATCAAATAAACTTCAACTTGTTATAGCAACAGAAAATGGACTCAGATGTCAATCAACTACTTTATATGGCTATATGAATTTTATAATTTCTATTTTTGGAATTTTAATGAAAGTTGCATTGTATGTTTAGATAAATTAGGAGAGAACAGGAATCTGCATATTTTAATATGAAAATTTGAGAAACTTGAGTTACCAGGGATCAAACTCATGACCTTGCACTTACTAGGCAAGCGCTTGAGTCACTAAGCTAAATCCCTGGCTTGAGTTTAAAGTTTTATGTTTAAGAGTATTAATTATTTTAATAAGTGACTTTCCATGTGCAAAATAGAGATATTATTTTAAAAATCTGTTTACATTTAATTTTAACTTTGTAATTGATATGTTGTTAATTTCAAGAATCATTTTTTTTACTGATACTTTTAATAACATTGTAATTTAAGTAAAACACTTAATTGCTCACATAATTTTGAATAAAATAAAAATTAATTGTAAAGTAGTTATAGGAATGTGATATAGGTACATAGATACACAGATGAGAGAGAAATGAAGAAAAGGAAAGGAGGAGAGAAGAAAGGAGAAAAATATCTGCATAGAGAAGAGCAAAATGAATCTGGACTATGTTTTCTCTAAATCAAGTAGAGGTTTAATAATTTAATTGTGATTATTTTCACCTGTAATAGCCAATAGAATTATAACTTGAATTTCATTATTGTTTAAGTATGTTGTACCACATGAAAATTTATATCTTCCTAATGATAGTATATATCCACTCACACTGAAAATAGTATTTTTTGACTCAGGAAAATAGCTGCTTTCTTGTGATTATTCCAAGACTAGTAAGTGACTTTGTTCATTTAATTCATTTCAGAAGATGTTCCTAATGCGAGATAATCTAATTAAATGAAACAAAATGGTGTGAGACCTTAAGAATATTAAAATATTTAGTAGTTACTAGTCTGTCATATTTAAGTCAAAATAATTGGTTTTCCACATAATTTTGCAAAACTCAACTGGATTCTTGATAGAATGTTTTGTATTGGTTTTATTTATAAATATTATTGTTATATTATTTACAAATTATATTAATATTGATGTAATTATGTAAGTATTTAATACTACATAGTTTTGAAATAAAAAATAAAATGTTGGGTATGTAAATGGGTAATAAGCTTTACTATTACAAACATTTGAAATTGTAAAATTCTACACTACAGCAAATTCAAAATACTGTCTGAAGCCGGGCATGGTGGTTCACGCCTGTAATCCCAGCACTCGAGAGACTGAGACTGGTGGATGGATAATTGTGAGTTCAAGACCAGCCTGGGCTACAAAGTGAGCTCAAGGCCAGCCTGAACGGCATAATGAGACCCTGTCTCAAAAATACAAGGGCAGGGGATCTAGCTCAGTGGCCTCAGCGCTTGCCTGGCAAGTGCGAGGTCATGAGTTCAATCCCCGGTGCCGCAAAAAAAAAAAAAAAAAAAAAAAAACTGTCTGAAGATTAAGCATTATTAGCTAAAACTTACTTGACATTATTTTGAAAGAGAATGCAGTATAGGAAAAAAATCATCACATTCTTTTCAAAAACACTATATCCTGGTTTGGAATAAATGTGAGAATCTTAGGATTCTGAGTAAAAAATATATTTTGTTTTTAAATAAATTAGATACAAATATTTTATATAGAAAAACTGTAAATAAAAAATAAGATCTAGTGATTTTTGTTGAATTGACACATAGATTATTCATTATTTCCTTGAATATACTGAAATCTTATTGACTTTTGTATTGAATTTGTTTTATATATTTGCATTGATTCATGGAACAGCAATAAAAATTAGACAAATATATCATACAAATTTTATCCTGTTTACATAAAATCTTGTCGGGGCAGAGCTCCATCCTTTAGCTTCTGAAGAGTGCTGCTAATAATTAGGGCTTATAAGAAGTAGAAACTTGAGCTAATTTGTTGGATCTCAAAGTAAGTTCAAACTCTAAAGATTTTACAGTGTATCTAATAATGTTCAAAACTGCATCTCATAAATAATATAAATGCAATGAATAGAAGTATGACTTTAATTAAGGAATACTTTATTTTTGCATTGTCCCACTAGCTAAAACAGAACAAGCTATCCATGTGTTTTCCTTTTAATGCATTAATTCACATATACAAAAGGAATGGTAATAAAATTTGACACCCAAATGCAATCCCCAATCTACATTAAAAAAGTATACATATATTATCATGGCGTCTTGTGTAAACATCAGACATGCCATTTCCCTGCTCTTTATTCCAGAGATAACAATTATTCTATGAATACTCATTCCTATACATATCATTTCCCATCACTGCTCCAAGTTCTAGGGAAATTTCAGAAACAATATTACAAATTTCCTCATGCATATATGCTATGGCACATTGCAAAAAGTGTTTCAAAGAAAAATAAATTATAGAGATAGTAAAATCACTTAAATACACACATGTATTTAGTAATACATATATTTAAATGCATATGCATTTAAATGACAGCTATGATGGGAAGGAATATTTCAAAATTTTTCCTGATACACTACATGTCTAATTTTAAAGATAAACATTTGCATGTTTATGGAGTTCTTCAATAAAATTTTAATTTTAATGTAATAAAATGTTTTATTACTCGAAGTTTATAATTTCCTATCTTCTTTTTCCCTAAGAACATATGTTCCTAAGCATTCATATAACAACTTAAAAGTTTTATTATCACTTCTAAGATTTTAGTTTACTTAGCATTCAACTTTGTAACCATTAAGAAGCAGAGATTTTAGTTTATGTTGCTTATATGTGTAGCCATTTGTCTCCACATGCCTACTAATAAATCTCTTTTTCATTGAGAGGCACTAGCCGTCTCTGTCAGACATAAAGTCTGAATATATTTATGGTTTGTATCTGCTTTCTATCACATTTTCTCATTGCCTTGATCTATAACTCACCATATTAGAAAGCATTATTTACTACAATTTGCTAAAAATTATTACCTGGTGAAAAAAATCATCTAACTTTTCTTGTTCAAAGTTTTATTTTTAAAATAATTGGTTATTTACATTTCATGTTAAAGATCAAATAAGATTCATATTTTACTCAACATACTTGTAACGTTTTTTAAAATTCTAACGAGATTATTCATTAAAATAGATTTTTTTTTTTTTGCGGTACCAAGGATCAAACTCACGACTACAAGTTTGCCAGGCACGCGCTTAAGCCACTGAGCTAAATTCCCAGCTAAATTCTTACTTAATATCTTGTGATATTGATGCCTGGCTTACAAATTCACAGGCATATAGTAATACTGTATGCTGTTTACATAGTAATGCTGTTTACAATTTGGGTTTCTCATGAGAGAGAGAGAGAGAGAGTTTTAAGGTCTTTCAAAATCATTGTACAATATTTATCTCTGAGTTATATTTTGTCATTAAACAAAATATTTTAATGTGAAGGATTCAATTTAAGATATATTTATATGATGAAAAAAACAAAACATCATTAACTTGAAGAATAACATACATACAGTAGTCATATTATAACAAATAAAATACTGGCTAAGTATGGGTTTATGAGTAAGGTAATAATATAAGAAATCAAAAATGAATATTAAATGAAGACAGATTAAAATCAGTAAGTTTTTTTTACTATTTTTATTAGTACACACTTGCCCTACAGAGTAATTGCACATATTGTGTGTAGTTGGTTCATGTACATAACACATCTTATTTTTTTATTCCCCTTTACCCTTCTTTCTCCTCCCCACTTGATATACAGATTCCTTTTATTATTTGCAAAAGATCTCATCCCTTGTTCCCTAATGTTCATACTTTTCATACGCTGTTCTTTTAATTACTTAAACTTTGGGTTTCTCATATAGCAGAAATCACACAATATTTAAAGTTATCTGCTTAATTTCACTTCTGATAGATTCAAAAGAGAATTGCCATTCCTACATATGACTCAGATTTATCTTTCTTTAATGAAAAATAGTATCCCATTGTTTATAAATGCCACACTATCTTTTCATCTCTTGATGAACATAAAGGTTGCTTTCAGGATTTACTTATGAGTTGTGCTGTTATAAACATGGGTGTATTCGTATTATGGTAATAAAATGTCTTAGTTTTTTGTTGTTTTGTTCTGTTTTTTCATTTTTTGCAAGAATGAAATCTTTATGCACTGTAGAGAATGTAAAGTTCTTAAGTAGCTCTGTGAAGTCAGTTTTGAATTGGTAACTACAAGGATTCATAGTTATGAGAGAAGATTTACTGTGCTTTAGAACCTTCATTTTGTCCTTTAGAAAAATAACTTTCTCACCACTCCAGCAAATCCACACTTTTGAAAGGATTGTCTTCTGATAAATGTTTCTGTTATTTTCTATCAAATCTAAAATCTGAATTCACACATAGCTCAGCTCAGGAGGATTATTTTGCTTCAATATTTTCATATTTGCACATATGACTTTGTCCTAGTTTTTACTTAAGAGTAATACAAAATTAATGAGAATAACAGTAGCAGTGTAAATCTTTTAACCTATTTTTAAATAGGTAAATAGAAATCTGATAAAATCACTCATATTCCAAATTTACAGAGTAACCAGGAGAAAAGATGAACACAAGAGTCAACATATCTGTAACTTGAGTAATAAATGAAAAAGATTGGTTCAGCCAGTCCCTTGTTACAAAATTAGACAGAGAATCAGACAATCTACTAAAGAGAGAGCAATTTAGCAGCCACTGTGGTGCCTAAACTCTGAAAATATCATATAGAAAGGTTTGAACCCAGAACGATATTCTCCACACTTTAGAGGGAGATACTAGGAGTATATTTGAACATTGATAGCTCTGAATAATAGATACTGGTAGGCTTACAGGAAAGATTCTAGAAATATTGGATATTCAAATTGAACATTTTGGGAATGAGGCACCATATAAAATGATGTTTATAATTTAGAAGATGAGAGGAAAGAAAGAGTTCTACTTATAAAAGTATTACTAATTTAGAAGAATATAGGCAGTAAACAGCATTTAGTGATCATTAGTTACTTTCCTGTCACTGAGACAAAACACCTGCCACCCACAATTTGAAGGAAGGCAGGTTGATTTTGACTCACAGTTTTAGTACATGGTCAGCTGGCTCCAAGGCAGAAATGGTATGGTGGGAGTGGACAGTGGAAGAAAGCTGCTCAGGTCATGTTGGACAGGAAGCAGAGAGAGCAAAAAGCAGGAAGAGAGAGAGACCTATCCATTCAGATCACATCCCCAGTGTCCCATCACCAGGTATACCTCCTGACAGCATATTCAGCTGCTAAATTCATCAATACATGAATCCATTTATGAGTACAGTGTTCCCTATGATCTAATCACATTCCAAACAAAGAAAACTTTTGTGGGGACTTTTAAATGTAAATCATAATGGGGAGAATACTACGTATCCATCTACAAACAAACAAACAAACAAAAAAGTAGAAATAGAACTGAGAAACTAAATGTATGCCATCTAATCCTTTCCAACAAGATCTTTATTTTAGATGCTCTGGCTTAAAAAAAAAAAGCATAAATACATAGTATGAGATTTTGGGATGGTATATTAGAATCAAACATTGTTAGAAAGTACCATAGGGTAAAAGAATATAAATAGGGTAATTCAGTTTTTGTTTCTAAGAAACTATTCTTTAAGAACATAATTGAATCATTTCCCCATACAGAGATATAATACTTCTATAGTCACTAATTGTCTTTTGCAGTATCACCTTAGTATATGTTATAACTGTTAACAGTATTCTACATGGGGTACAAAATTTCTTCTCCATTTGATTAAAACATATGTAAAATAACATCTTACCTCAGTCAAGAATACAAAAATACAAAAAAAAAAAAAACTGCTGGCAAGCTGTCAAGCATATATACAGACAAAGAAATATTTCTAAACGCTTGGTAGGAATATAAGTTAGTAGAGCTTATATAGATATTAGTTTGGAGTTTCCTCAAGAAACTAAAAATAGGGCTACCATTTAATCCAGTTATCCCAGACCTTGGTATACTATCAAAAGAATTAAAGAGAGCATGCTACAGACATGTCTGTATACCTGTGGTAATTACCACAGAGTCAATAATTAAGTTATAAAGTCTAGATGTCATCAAGAGATAAATGGATAAAGAAAATATGCTACATAAGCACAAGACAGTTATTTAACCAGAAACATGAAAGCATGTCATTTGCAAGAAAATGGGTAGAACTGAAGATCATCTTGTTAAATAAAACAAGATCATCTTGTAAGTAAAACAAATCACTCATAAGATAAAATATCATGCTTTTTCTGTTATACGGAATCTAAAACTAAATAAACTCTACTTTTCTTCAGTACTTCATTAATGAGGAATAAAAGTATAGTTAAGTTCCTAGACTGGCGTCTGAACACCTTGGATTTTTTTCGTTTGGTTTGGTTTGGTTTGGTTTTTGTTACTTCTTTTCTGCATCCTGGAAAAATTATTTAAATTACAATGAGTAGAAAGAAGACTCCCAGCCAGAGAAATGTAATATTCAATCTGTAGTAGCAGAATATGAAATGTGAGACAGGTCTTGGTTCAATCTTGTGTGTATACTTAACAGTTAGGAGATGCTGAGCAAGTTATTTGATCCTCTGAGCTTCAGTCTCTTCATGTTTAAAATGAAAATGTTAATAATAATTATATTCTTAGACCTAAAATACATATGCAAAAATAAAGTTGCTATGGTTGAAATTGGTTGCATTTTTTAAAAATTTAGTTTAGATAATAATAATTATTCAGATCTTTAGGTAAATATAGTAAGTAAAAAAATGTATTTATCTATTGCCTGACTTGCTCTACCAAAAATAATTTACACATTAAATATATCTTAAAGCGCCAAAGATTTCACAAACTGAGGCATCAAGTGTTTCTAATAAAGAATGTGGGTTAGAGAAAAAAACGGAAAGCTCATATACAAGTTTGTATTTCAGAGCTTAGGATCTTTTAACTCATCTTTCACAGCTTTACAACTACACCTCTTCTAACCTACCAGAAGGTCTGAGTAAAACTGTTTTCCAAGAATAATGTTATGGTTGATACATTGCATCAACTTGAGAAGTTGAGAAGTTAAACTAAGAGACTCAGCAAGGAGCCAGGATCCTTACTTCGTAAATATCCTCACCCTATGCAAGAAGGCACAGAGGTGGTGTGAGTGCTACACGCCCCGCCCCGGGGGAGTAACCTACTTACAATATAAGGGAGGAGAAGAGGCTTGTTCTCCCTGCTCTTTTGCTCTGACTGCTTTTGCTGGCTGCTGCCTTGAATTGTTGCCCCAGTGCCGTGCCGCTCTGCCTTGGAGCCAACTGATTATGGACTGAAACCTCCACAAACAGTGAGTAAACCTTTCCTTCCTTCATTGTGGGTGTCAGGTATCTCATCCCAGTAAGGAGAGAAAAGTTACCAAAACAAATAATAAACCCATCTACATCGGTGCCTGGAGGCATGAACTTAATTCATTCCATGATTCCAGAAAACAGGTCACGTTCGTGCTCATGCAGGAAAGATGGTCGCAGCTTTGTTCATCACCCAATGCAGTTTGCAAACAAAAACAAATATTTTGCCCAATTATTCTGTTTGTGAACCATATTATTTTCAAACAAAACCTTTCCTGAATTGAGGTACCACTGTACTTGCAGTACTTGAGCATTAAAGTACACCACTTTGATTTTATTGCAGCATAGCTGTTCTTTTATGTCAATTAACATATGTCTCATGAATAGTCATAGATATACACATATACACATATATACACATATGTGTATATGTGTAAATATATGAGTGCATATATATATATATATGAGTGTGTGTATATTTTTTTATCTCTTCTTGGTAAAATTTTCTTTTTACCTAACATGTAGTGGCCTTATTGTTTCTTCTGACCAGGTTTTGTTTGAAGTCTACCTGGTCAAATATCTTGCCATACTGAATATATCTTGGACACTTTCAGGCTCCCTGCTTTGAAGTATAATATTCCATCTTTTTAATTTCAGTCTGTATGCATCTTTGCAGGTGAGTTGTTTCTTGAAGATAACAATATTCGTTAATTCAACCACTAGACCATAAAACTAAATGAAAAAATTAGACACACAAGAATATAGTGCAGTTTCTCTTATATGAGAAAACCAAAATAAAAATAAATTATAGAACAAAATAAAAGATCATAAAAAACAAGGAGACAGAGCTTTTGCAAAAGTAAAGGAAACCAAGAGATGAAGGAAGCCAGAGAGAAAAGAGGGGAAGAAATGCGAGAAGAATTAAAATGTGTTAAGTATGTATACTGACTCCCCATGATGAATGCAGTCATTAGGTACCCAATAATGTGCTAATAAAACAAAATAAAACAAAAATACCGAGAAAGCATTATTTATAGAAAATGTTTGTATCTATAGTCAGTTTCTGCTTTAGGCAAATCTGTAAAAACACAATTTGTTTTTATGCTTATTATTACTAATGTTCAAAATATATTTCTGAAAACCAAAAAAGAATTGGGAAAACATTTCTTTAAAAAATGTACTCTGACTTATTTATTGTGTACTAAGGCACACTTATGACTACCTGATATGCTTCGTAGCTGGTTATTTTACTCAGATCAAGAAGTTACTCTTTCAGGAATAGATAGATCAAAATTATGGTTCAATTAAAGAGGGGAGTCAACTCTTTCACCAGGTTTGATTTTTATAATCTTGAGGAGACAATCACGTAGTAACTCATATACCTTCTACTTAACCCCAATGTGAATCAAGTAGTATGCTTATCATATTTTAATCAAATATTAATCTTATTAATGTATCTGGGTTAATGATTCATGTCTAATCATTTTGAATTGAATAAAATGAATTATAAATTTTAAAACGTAATGACAATATCAAGATGTCAGCAATTATTGCACTATAATTATGAAATCTCATTTTAAATTGCAAGTCCTGCTTACTTCCAATTCCATTAATTTTCTTAGCTAGAATGACACCATCATATTTTACTATAAGAACTCGGGGTTATCTTTGCTATTTTGTGCAATGTTAAGCGCATCAGAAACAAATGCTGATTTTCAAGTACCCAGGAATCAAGGCAATATAGGGTTTAATATTTTAAAAATCAGAGGATTTACAACACTAAGCAGTAAAATTCAAAAGTACAGCTATGATTCAGTCTGTCCATCATGAAGTCATTATAAAGATAAAAATTGCAGGCAAAAATGAGAAGTAAAATATAGTGGTTAGGAACATATATGCAAAATAAGAAGGGAATGCAATTTTTAAATAAATAAAACTAGAATTGGATAGAAACCTAGACATAAGATTCAAATAAAATGTTTTATGTAACACAGAATATATAATGGAGGAAATAAAACTATATGAACTTTCATATTAATTTTAAGGACCTCAGAGACCTTTAAGGAGTGTCCATACATATTTTAATTTTTCTTATTGATGTCATCATTTTATATGTCTTTTAAACTTCTTATTTTAAGAAAGGATGAACACAACCACACTTGGTACACAATTTTTCTCCCCCCAATCTTTGCCTGAAGGGAGTAAGGATTTGAGTCAGGAAGACGTTTCAGTAGACTATATCATTCCTAACTCCTCAACATGTCAAAAAGAACTTGACAGCATCAGTACATTAGCCCATTTTCCTGACTGTGGGGGTTTAAGAGAATTCCTAGAAGATATAAATAGAAAAGTTATACATCATATAGAGTTGGTTTAAAACATTTTTCTCCCATTTTAACTTTGGCTTATCATGGAGAAATGATATCTATTCCTTCTAGCCAACTAACATGATATATAATAATGTCCCAAAATGTCCAGCTGAGTGCATAGTGCAGATAATGACCTCTAATTTAATCTGGAAATCTAGTTAGGCTGCTAGAAGCTAAGGAAGTTCATCTCCCTACAGGATTGAAACTTGAGACAAGCTGGCAATGAATACAAACTCCAGTTCAATGCCATCATAAAATATAATTATTTTTTAGGCTCATTACTATGTAGGAAAAGATCATATGCTTGATTAGTCTGCAGGAATAAAAAAAGTCAGTGAAGATAAATACTAGCTTTGGGGTAATAGATTACACTCAATAACACTAAGTCGATTAAGATAACAAGTATAGCAAAGTTAGGGATAGCCTGCAGACACATGGTAGGTGTGGCAGCACTGAAATTACCAGGAGGTGCCTAATAGTCAAATATTGGTATAATAAAGCCCACTGGGCATCACCTACAGATTTAATTCTAGAACTGCTTTCGAGCTAAATGCAAATAAGCAAAGTCACCAAATGTTTGGGGATGGAATTCTTAAAATTGGTAAACTATTAAGACTCATTGAAATTTTCAGTAGTCATTATTATATAGACATGAGTCTTGATACAGTCAGTTAAGGAGAATTTACTTCTGTCTAGAGCTTTTCCTTTCACACTGATTTGTTTACCTTGTTGTTTAATAAGGTGAATGTCTCACTGTAGAATCTATTTTCGTCTTGAATGATCTCATGGCAATATTATTGATACTAAAAGAAGACTGGCTCCATTAACCAGTCTGTCTACATTTCTCAGTTATATTGGCACAAAATTGTTCCTCCAGGCCTCTTAAAACATCAACTAACATCAATGAAAATTATATTTTAAAAAAGTATATAGAAAAAGAGACACGTATCACAATATGTGTCTTGTATGCACCTAAGTACGCTATATAGGTGTAATCTAATATTCACATAGAGCCTTTCAAAAGAGATTTCGGAATGATAATGTAGTATTCCAGGACAAGTAGTTTGTAGCAACCATCCAAGGTTGGGTTAAAATTTATTTTGTTTGAATCCATTGCCCATGATTTTTTAAAAAATTTATTCATTTGTTATTCGTAGATGTTTGCCATACATAAAGAGCTAGTTCATCATGGGGAATTTGTGCATATACATAATATATCTTAATTCTTTTCTTCTTTTCCATTCCAATTCCCTCACTTCAAACCTTCTTCCCCTCCCCATTTACAAAGGGTCTGCTTCCATTTGCTTCCTTCAATTCTGTCTTCTTTTTTTGAAATCCCTTTTCCCTTTCCCTGCCCTACTCTTGTTTTTTTTTTCCCCAAGTTCTACCTGCTTCTCAATATGTATGCTCTATTTTGTTCCTTATTTGTACTTTGAGTTTTCTTACACACCCACAAAAAAACAATGTGATATTAAAACTTGTGTGTCTGATTAATTTCGCTTTAGATTATGGTCTCAAGAGGAACCCATGTTGTCTTTTATTATGACTGACCAACAGTTGGTTTACGTCCCTACTTCCTCTAAAAGAAAATAGCTTTGGTTCACACTGTGGCAGATTAAATTCTGAACAATGCTGCAAAAGTAGACTCATTCACAAGTTTATGAATGATATGCATTCCTACCAAAGAACTGAGATAATACGTAAATAGCTTAGTGCAAAATGATTGTAATAAAAAAACCTATATCATTTCTAACTTTGATTGAGGTGATATATCTACACATTGTGAAAATTCAAGTGAAACACGTATGCATGCATGCATCCACTTATCTATCTACCTACCACCAACTATACAGCTTTAGCTGCACCTTGGGAGATATGTTGCTATTCTCTGTTCCAATATGAATAACATACTGCACAACACATTTCTAGATATCTAAGAATGAAGTCGTATCTGTAGAGTTATATCGATTGTGAAGTAGTGTGATAAAATATCAGAATTATCATGTATTTCTCAACATTTTTAAAAAACACATTGCATATTAATAATGAAGGCATAATTCTTCTATTATTACATATTTTAGCATTAGACTGAATAACATTCTAATTTTGATAATATTCAAGGATGCCCTTGAAAGAGGGTAAGTTTTTAAAAATACTTACATGCATTTTGAAGTACTTTTGAATCTTAATTTTATGAGTGCCTCTAAGAAACAAAAGACCAGAATATAAATTGAAATTGTATCAATTTGTCTCACAAATAAGCCTAATATCCATGTGTTTGGCCTGAATGTCAGCTTGACTCATGGCCAGAAAGTAACTCAGGAAAACTTCAGAGATAACAGGACCCCAGAGGGCAGATGCAGGCCAAGTGCACACTGTTCAATCCCATACTGATTCTCCCAGGAAACAATACTTTAATTCTC
>RJWT010038627.1:0-12821 GCA_004365215.1 Cuniculus paca | reverse complement strand
CTCCAGGATTTTTTGCACTAGTGACCAGTTTCATGGAAGACAGGGGAATGGGGCAGTGGGGAATGGTTTCAGGATGATTCGAAGGAGTGCAGGGTCTAGATCGCTCACATGTGAAGTTCACAGTAGGGTTTGTGTTTCTACGAGAATCTAATGCTGATGCTGCTCTGTTAGGAGGTAGAATTCAGGAGGTAATTTGAATGATGGAGACCAGCACTAACTACAGATGAACCTGTGTTTCCTCACCTGCCACTCACTTCCTGTTGTGTAACCTGGTTCCTAATAGGCCACGGACTGGTACCAATCTATGAGTCAGGAGTTGGGGACCCCTGATCTAGATGCATATGGTCTGGAGGTAATGCTGACTGGGACCAGCCACAAGGCTCCTGGGTACAAGCACTGAAAAGCACAGGCTGCAGTCTAAGCACAGACATCAGTGGTGGACATGTAGATTGAGTACCTTAGGAGAGGCTGAATGCTCATCCTGCATGGTCCACAGCTTCTAAGCCCACACTAGTGGAAAGGGCTCACACTAGCTGCATGGTCATTTATCACACTGCTAGGCACTCAGACAGAGGAAGTACAATGCATTTGCACCTGTCTTAAACCCTCTGGATGTTACTGAGGCTGGATTGGATGGAGGCTCTTGGCTTCTCTGAGTCTATTGCCATCCAGAAGCACAAGAAGCTACATCCCAAGGCGCAGTCTATTACCTCGCCTTGCCGTAACCGGCTTGATACAAACTGAAGGGAGGGAAATACACCTTCAGTTCTCCTCAATATCTACTCCCTATCCAGCAGGTTGACCCTGTCTCTCTAAAATAAATTCTTTAACTAGAAAGACTCTCTGGCTAGTGTTTAGTCTCCAGGTCCAGTGTTTTGTTTTTGTTCTATCCTTTTTCCCAGTCATTTTCATCTATCTATCCTATATTTAATCAGATATCTGTCTATCTATCTATCTATCTATCTATCTATCTATCTATCTATCTTTTTATCTATCTTTGTCTATCTAATCTATCATCTATCATCTATCATTTATCTATCTATCTTTGTCTATCTATCTATCTATCTATCTAGTTAGTTAATTTGCTTGTTTGTTCATTTGTTTTTAGACAGGGCCTCACTATGTAGTTCAGGCTGGACTTGAACTCGCTATGTAGCCCAAGCTGGCCTCAACTCATGACTGTCTTCTTTCCTTAGCCTCCAGAGTGCTAGGATTGCAGACAGGTGCCATGAAGCCAGAATTAGATTTTTCTCATTTTCTTTTATTATTTTTTATTTCTCACTATTTTCCTTACATTTAATTAACTTCATTTTTCTATTATTCTCTCTTATCATTCAATTGGATTTTTTTCTTGATCTTTGTTTTTCTTTCCCATTTTATTATATTTCTTGCTCTGTTCATTATTTCTCCCACACTTCTACATCACTCTTTCTATTCTTTTTTCTATTGTTAATTCTTTGCCTCATTATGCTTTGTTTTATTAATCTTGAACTTTTCAGTGTGTTGTATAAAGGCTTTACCTTCTCTGTTTATGGTTATGATCTTTTTACTAGGTGTTTTAGTGGGCACTTTGTTTTTTTGTTTTGTTCTGTTTTGTTATTGCTCTATGGCTAAACTGGCTTTGGTTTCACACATGTTGGTGGCATCTCACGATCTTTGCATTTTTTCCTAATGATTCCTTGTCTTCCAATTTCTGTTTTTTCTGTATAATTATAATTATTTGAGTATTGGTCTTCTGGGATTTTTGTTTCAGGGGTAGGTCTTATTTTTCCTCCTCTTTCTTATATTTTTATCTTTTTAAATTTTGGTTTAATAGCTTGATAAACATGCTAATAAATGCACATGCACATTAACTCATATTTATCCTAATTCTTAAAAATTAACGAATGCTTTATCTGACTTCTCATTGCTCCCTCGGGAGTTTTACTGCTCAAATTTTAATGTTTTGCTTCTTTAGTCTCCTCTCCTATTATCTTTGTTGTTGAGGGTTGTTGAATCCTGCCTTTAAAATTAAACCCTTTACTAGAATGAGGTAATGTGGATGGGATGGAAAATTAGGAAATAAATCAAGAATTGATCCACCATCCTTTTTTTATGGAGTTTTTCCATGTTAATCACAAATCAAGAAATTAAAAATTATCAACTAAAAAAAATAGATTCCAGATTTAACTCATAGTTACCCCTAGTCTCATAGTGACCCCTAGTGAAATGTAATAAATCAATGAACTCTAAGCATTGTAGTATAGATAAATAATGTTGACTTTGTAGTAAGTACCCTATACTGTGCTCACAGCTCTTTAGTGAATTATGTTTTTTGATAATTCATCACCTCTAAGATGGTTATTGATATTATTATTTCATTTTACAAATAAAGAAATGAAAGCATATAGGGGATAAATAATTTATTCAGTGTTGCTTAACTCGGCAGGGGTAGAGTGAAATTCAAGCCCAGCTTATCTTATCTCCACATTAAAATTAGTAACTTTACTATATTATAAACAGATAAAAACAAAAACTTCCTTTGATAGATATCTCTGATACACTAGCTGTGTTGAAAGTTAGAAGTTGTGCATTGAAAGCAATGAAATGTGATTTTTAAAAAGAATAATAGTTCAAAGAGAATTATTTTAAAATCTAAAAAGTTTAGACAAGGAGAGAAAAAGGATTTAAATACTTTTCTTATAAGTTTAATTGTTATTAGTAAGGCAAAATATCTGGTCCCATTTCAATACAAAAATAATAATCATTTATTCCTATACTTAGCAACCTAGTTATCCACATATTCAATCATTAGTATTTTCACTCATTTACTCATTCATTCCCATAGCAAGTAGTTATTTAAATCCCATGAGTGCATTGTGGTAAGTACTATTTAAATTGTTTTTTCATATAACTCAACCTAAGTCTGTTTTGCAGAAATAAACATATCACATTTATCTGGCTCAGAAGGACATTTCTTTTGTAGATCACATTTTACTTCTGAGAACTCAAAGAATACTATTTTATAATAGTAATAGCACAGAGACATGTCCTGACTTATTTTCCTACAGATGTTTAATGGTCTTGATTTTTCTCCCTTGGCTAGAGATATCTTTCCAGAATCCTAGCACATATTCTTTTCCTAGAAACAAAAATACAAGAAATCACACCAGTCAAGAATAACTGGAATAAAAATCAATGCAGAATTGAAGACGAGAAACAGCAGCCTAAAAGAGGACTTATGGGAAGATAGGTCATTCTTTCTGGACCACGGTAACCTAAATCCCGCTTTGAAACCCTTTATTCAGTATTTACCCTATGGATAAAGGTTGTTGAAAAAGAATGAGCCACACAAAGAGAAGAGAGGTTTCATTTTACAATCTGAATTTATTTCCTATTTCTCTTTCCGGTTTGTCTCTACTCCATCTCTCACTTTGAAATATCTAAAAATAGAAATGGTCTTGATTTCTACACACATGTTCAGCTTTCCTTGCAGGCTTCCAGCTGACCACCCCAGCAGTAATAAAGTGAAGACCAACCTATATTCAGAAATAGCTTCAAATGTATTTATGTCTCTTAAGTTTGCTGTGGGTGAAAAAATGCAGATAAGATAAATGAGGCGTGACCTAAAAATATAATGTGTTTAAATTTTTAAGGCTTTATTACAGCAAAAGACACATTGCCATTAATCTCCCTCAAAATAATCCCCCTTTTTTTGAGCCCACTCACCTCACTGTTGTGGCTGCCTTGATGTCCTGAATGGGTTCAAAATGTTTCTTTCATGGTCATTTTGACTTTTAGGGAGAGAGTCATACATTAGTTAGTGTTTATTAGAGGAACAGACTCATTCTGAATATATATATATATATAGCTTACAAGGGATTTATTAGGTAGGCTTACTAGATCAGAAGGGCAAGAGTCCCAGAGGTTGTCTGTGGAATAGAGGTAAAAGAATTCAAATCCAAACTGCATCCTCGAGACCTGGATCCTGAAGGTCTCCAGTATGAGCCAGTGTCAGACTGAGAGTCATGCAGTCATCCATCACCTGTAGTCACCAGTATGAGTCAGTGTTAACAGGTCAAAGAGTGTGCACTGGAGAGCAATGTCCAGAAACAATATCAAAGATCAGAGCTCCTCTGAAAAAAGGAAAGACTTCCTTCTTCTTTCCCTTTTCATTCCATTCAGGTTACAACCTTTCGCTTGCTGCCACCCACATCCACGTTGTGTCTTCCCTACTGTATGTAGCCCACATGCCAATCATTCATGGACACCCAGAACTAATCTGCTGGGTGGTTCTTACTCAGTTTGACAGAACACAATTAACAGTCACAAGCCAGAAGTTGCACAGTGCCAGATCCAGTGAATAAAGTAAATGAGGACAGACACATTGGAAGATTTCTATGAGCCTGCCTTTCCCTTGGATGGCATTCAGCAGTGCAATTCATTGAATTTTGGTCACATATTGAAAAAGACATTTGCAAAGGAGCACTTCTAGAACTATTTCCAAAAGTGGCAAGAAGGATAGGACAATTGTGTTTGGAGAAATGGGGAGTATTTTGAAGGGAATTAGTAGGAGAGTGAATTTTACTGTAACAAAATTTTTAAACTTACACATTAATCATATTTTTCAACCACTCCTCATACTGAATTCCCAGATTATTAAAGCATGGTCATTTTTACCAACTTTCTCATATTACTCAAGTGTGTACTGGTAGGGTTACTCTCATGCTATCAAGGGGTCTATTTTATTCAAATAGTTCTCACTGGAGCACAGAGTTAGACATCTGGACATCTGGACATCTGTTTTCAGATTTTCCCTTATTCAAAAACAGACAGAGCGACGTAATAGCAGAAAAAGTTGCCAAAAGAAATTTGCAAATGTGGACTTTCTATTCTGTTCACACCACCACTGCTGGTTCATTCAGAAAGATTGTCATGTCAGGTACTAGCAAAGAAGCCATAACTGGTATGCATGGGAAAGATGGCTGGGAGAAGAGTTCAGTATTGACAGCCCAGGACTCTGACAGTAGACCCCAAGGTAACTCACCCTTAGGTTCTTGAAAAGTGATTGATGACTGTTCTGCTGTAACCCCTTTAAATACTTTCTGTACACTCAATAACCAAGGTGTTGGGGTAACAAATCTTTAACTACAGGTTTTAATAATTTATTCAGTAATAAACATTTAAGGAACAACTATAATGTGTCAGGCACCATGGTAGGCTCTGGAAATGCAGGAAGGAAAAGGGCAGAAAATGTTCTTGCCTTTATAGAGTTTGCACACAGTGGTAGAAAGATGGATAATAAACAAGATTTTTCAAAAGCGTGAAGCAGTTCTAAATAGTAGTGAATGTTAAAAGACAAATAATGTTGAGATAGATATATAGGCCAGGGAGCAGAACTACTTTAGAAAGATTACTTGGAAAAGGCATTTATGGAAAGTTTGTATCTGAGCTTATATCTGAATGAGGAGGAGTGTGCTCAGGCAAGGACAATGTAAGGAAGCAACAGGTATACAGACCTTGTAGAAGGTGCATACTACTGCAGTAGGAGTACAATAAGCACAGAGGACACAGGAAATAAGATTGGAAACAGTCAGAGTTTGAGTCAAGTTCAGAGAACAGAGAAGTTCAGAGAAGGCTTTTGGAGGGTGTGTGTAGGGAAAGAGATGGGTCTTCACAGTGGGTCAGACTTGGATGGGTAGAAGAAATAAAGATAGGCCCTTTGAAAAGAAGGCAGGAAATAGTAGGACGACAACCAGTTTGCTAGAGTACATGTGATATTTTCATGGACAGACACAAACCCTGTTTTGCTTATATACTGAGGATGATCTTTGGACCTCAGGTTACCCACCAGTAAAGTAGGACCATAGTGTCTCTGAAAATCACTCCAGTTCTTACAGTTGAAAAGTTATAGTCACATGAAACATAAGCATTCTGTGGGGGTGTGATAAGAAACAATATCAAATATGTCATGTAAGAAGGAAATAGTCAAATGTTTCAAATGCCTAGTGGAAAAATTAGGAATGAAAACAGGTGATTCTCGAGCAGAAAATGGAAGATGACATGACAGGATCGTGAATTAGATCAATCTTATGTTAGGAGGCTGCTACGGATATGAGGCTGTGGGAGTCCACTTCTGGGAGAGTATCCAGACTTAGGACTACCTGAAAGAAGAATTCGCAGAGCCAAGTGATGTATAAGAAGATAAAGAAATACAAAGGAATTACTGTGCAGAATTTAGATTACAAGTAATACAGAAGGGGCTGTCCAGAGAGTTGGGAGAAGGAAATAACAAGGAAAGACTCAGGTGGATGCACATAAATATTTATGAGAAAATGAGACAGATAAGTAGAAATATCCTCTGGATAATTTTGGCACAAAACTAAAAAACACCTTCCCAATGACTTTGAAAATATAAGGGTTAAAAAAATTCAAAATTTGGATAGTTGTAGAAAAGAAGACAATCTCCTTTATTTTCATTGAAATCTTGGGATGGATCTAAAATTTAAATTACTTTAGAGCCAATTCATCAGCAAAATGGAATAAAATAAAACAGGATGTAAGGCTATAGGGAGTATCAAGAGTTTTGATAGAATAAAGAGTTTTATTGTTTTATAATTAAATTTGTCTTATAATACCATGTGACAGGAAAATTCTCTCTCTCCCTCTTTCTCTGTCTCATTTTTTTATTCTCATGAATGTTGAGTAAATTCTCTATCACTGAGTTATACCCCAATTTCTTGGAAACATCTCTATTATGTTAGTAATATTTCTCCCAGTTCATGAATACATCTCATGAATAATTCTTACAGCAGTGATGGAACTTGTCCTCTGTCACAGAGTCAGCAAGCAAAAGACCTGGAACAGAACAGGATTCAACCTGACTTCAGCAACCTGACTACTTTCCTTTGGCCTTGTAGCCTTCCTGGGGCTATTAAAGAGGTAATAACAAAGGACTTTGTGCATGTGTTGTGCAAGAATGTGGGACCAGAGAGATTGAATGCTTAATGGATGAGAAGAAGGGAATCTGGAAAATGGGGCAGAGCAGGAATAGTCAAAATTAGGCAAAAGAATGTAAGGAAACCTGGAAAGGAGAAAATATCATGAACTGTAGTGAGGCCAAGTTGCAAGTTTACCATTAGAACAGGCAGGGCAAATCTGATGGGCTTGAATTCAGTCTACACACTGAATTCAAGCATGGGGGAGAAGCAAGGAGTAATAGATCTTCTTGAAGACCAGAGAAGGAGTCATGAAGAGGGAGCTACTACAGAGTTCATGGATGGTAGGTCACAGCTCTTACTTATAAAATTCTTGTTTGGGAAAGCAAAAGAATTAAGAGAAGCTACACATACCCCTTATTTGGTCAGATAAGTGACTATTCCCCCTTGGTGTGGAGCTTGATCAAAATGGAATAACTAGTGGACATTAGTGGATACGGAATGAAGGCTCAATCAGCATGAATTCAGTAAAGAGTGACTCTAAGGGATTTGGGCCAGAGCTTTATTATCAGAGCAGACCTCTCCATCTTTAAAATGACTCAGACGGAACTTCCAATGCTCACATTATGGCAATAGCAATTTGCTGTAAAAACGTATCGTTTGGCTTATGTGGGCTACAGGAGCATCTAGGGAGCTCAGATGGGAATGGAGCCATCCCAGAGACTATGAGATTAAGGTAGAAATCTCAGGAGCAACATTTCATTCTGAGAGATCTGAGAAATGGGTTGCTTCTCTTTGACAAATATCACTGTATTTCCTCTGCAGGAATAACCATTAATCTTATCAGACTGAGAGTTCATTGCAGGAGTGGGGTCAAGTGGGGAGAAGCAGAATTTTATGAATTGACTCTGAGAATTGTAAAATAGGATGATTCAAAGATCTCAACTGCACAGCAATTGAAGACTGGCGAATGTACCAGGAAACAAAACAAAACAAAGCAAAACAAAACAAAACAACCCTGTAACCACACTGACCACCCACAGCACAGGATTACAGGTGAAAGGCAAGTTGTAAGCATCAGCCATAGTAGGATTTCAAGGGCCCATTGACCTCAGTAATTCAGATCATCACAGGCTACATAAGAGGGCACTGTGATAGAGAGGCAGACTCAGCTTGCATTGGAGAAATGACTCTTCCTTCTGCTAACTGTGCCACGATATGGCTTCTCTGCTTCCATTGTCTTCTCTTATACAACAGTAATAATAATGCTGGCTGCCTTCAAGGGTTATAGAAAGAATTCAACAACGCAATGCATGTAATGTACCGTATTGCTCACCCTATGTATAATAATCTAGGATAGAAAGTTTTCTTTTGAGATATTTGCTTATCCTTTTTTGAAAAGAGTTACTACAGCAGACTCCCTCACTTGTCTTTCAGATTTTACCATCTTAGTGCATCTAGTCCACTTCTTGGTACAACCTTCAAAGAAAGATCATCCCTTTTCAGGGTATAATTCTAAGACCTGTGATTTTCACTTTGAGTTCACTCACAGGAGTAAGTTCTATTCACACATCATTCTCTACTCTCACTGTTCTTATCAAGCCAGGTCCTGTGGTTTGTTTAGGATGAGCCCAAAGAAAGTCAGCAAGTCACTACACATAGAAGGAGAATCTTGTCTTTCCAAAAGTTTACCATCATCCTTCCTTTCCTCCCTTGAAGCCTCTGGAACCTGACTCAGCATGGACTGTGGATGAATTGTGCATGAAGCCCATCTTTTCTTTTGGGTGATTTTGGTTTTGATGTGGGCTTCTGTGTTACTATTCTCAGGGTATACTTAAACTTCCTGCATCCCTCTGTGGCTCTTGGGACTGAGCTATTGGAGAGAGTGCGTCAGATCATTCTATAATGGACTTGCCTTTGAGTGAACAAGACTGCACTGAGGCAAATCAAAGGGACACCAGTGACCTTGTCACTGCTGAACTAAATTGCCATTTGAAGCCCTTCATATGATGCCTGGCTTCAATGTCACCCTCAGAATTAGCCGACCAGTAAGAATAAACAGGAGCTAAGTTATCATAGCACATCTCTGGTGTGCTCAGCTATACTAATGGAATTTTTTTTCTTTTGCTCCTTTTGAACACCTCGTAATTAAACTTGCTCATTTTATCAAATAACTATATTTATTTTTTACTGCTTCCTCACTTCTCTTCTCACTTTGGACATGCTTCTGCTCACCCATTTAGCTTTAGCATACGAAAACTTCCATACGATACCCAGACCTGTTGAGGTTCTCGTAGGCTACATTGACCAGCCTCAACTATCTGCACAATTAAATTTTCTGACATCATCCTAGCAAAGAGTCATTGATCAAGTGAGATATAGATGTCATTTTCATCTTATTCCTTCAGTTCAAAGTCTTTGCCTGGAAGTAATCACATTGGGAGTGGTGACCACTCCTGCCATCACAATGCTCATCTCAACCCCTATGTTTGAAGATTCTCATGAATTTTCTAGGAATTTCTCTGTGCTATTCCCTGTCAGGAATCTCTTTTAGGCCTGGAAAAAAATCCCTGCTCCTCTCTCAATCTGCTAATTAAATATCCTCTTCTAAGAAGAGTTCCTAACTCTACCAAATCCCGGTGTTAGTTCATTTGACCTTTATTGCTGGAGGATTTGGCCCTACAATGTTACTTCATATGTACTCTAGGAAGCATGTACTCATTCAAGTGGGATGACCAGCAAAAAATATGTAAATTGCTTAAATTGTAAGTCTTCAAATTTTTCTTTCTTGTGTTTCCTTTGCTGGAAGATGTGTGTGTGTGTGTGTGTGTGTGTGTGTTTCAGGACTAATGTAAGTTTAACACACATATGATAGATGACTCCATTATATGTGGAAATATGTGCTCAAACTGAAGCTCCTATTTAATATGCCAAAATTGCTCAGAAAAGTCTGAGATTTGTAGAAACAAGCTCTTGTCTGAGTGCAAGTGGTATCCCAGCCTTCCTTTTCTCTTCCTTTTCTCTGTAGAGGACATGAAAGTCTACATGTCTGTCTGTCAGCTTTTCCCATATTCTACTCAACATACATCTGAGGTCAGCCACTCAGTAGATACTAACTCAGCACAATACTGTTTGTATTAATCTTGAATCTCAGAAGACAATATCGCTGCACTCAAAAGTTTATTAGTGATGAATTGCAATTATTAGCCATACTTAGTATGTGGTGTGGCCTGAACTATTGATAAACACTGCAAACATAGTTTCTATAGCTAATGGAGGAAGGAAAATGTTCAGTGGACTGGAAAAGGGGCAAAGTGAACTAGTATTTGATCACTTTTAGCTGTGTGACATTGCTCATGCTTCTCTGAACTTGTTTCCCTAAATTTTCTACATCATAGCTCATTATGAATCAAAATAGGAATGTTGCATAAACTGTATAGGGCAATAGAGACAAGCAGATATTTTATTATTGTTATTGCTTGAGACAGCTCAGTATATCTTTTTTAAGACTGTAAAATAAAATTCTTGTAGAGGTTGCCATGTAATGTAACTAAGTGAAATTGATCAGATTTAAGAAAGTCAAATTAATGGAGATCATGAAAATTGAAGTGTGCATTCCTTGCCTAAAAGCATTCAAATTCGAAAGATTAATAATACTGTATTATTCAAACAAAAAATATGACTTCAGGTCAAACTGTGCCAGTATATGACTCTTGTGAGTTTCCCCAACATATGTAAGAAAGTGCTTTTCAAGATATAAACCCAATTCTGCCACAGCAGAGGAGAAAAATTTTGAATAGATGAATAGATGAAGTCAGAAGTGACAGGCTAATCTTTTTCTCAGAGTTAAAGGTCTGAGTTTCTCTTTTGTAGCAAGTGACTGAAGCATCATAGCATTTTAGTCACATCATGATACAAGAAAGCTGCCCCTGTGATACAATTTCTCCCCCCAAACCAAAGGACTTCCATTCCTTTCAAAGTTTGCTGTTGTTTCTATGCAAACCATCTACTTATTATTCCTTAAATTCTTCAACTTCAGACTCTGGAAATGTTAGCAGCACTAATTGCAACTACACCTCTAGGTAGACTCTCCTGTCTCCCAGATCCTACAGACATGTGCCTGGTGGTGAATTTATTTTCACAGCACCACTTCATTGGACTAAAAAAATGACCACACTACTTTCTTCTCCCTAGAAATGAAGCTGAAGTTATTCGTTTCTGAGGGTCTGATTGAACTATGATTGCCCCATGATCTTCCAGTCTTCGAACAACTCCTCTTCTTTCCAGTCTCTATGCTTGTACTCTGAGTCTCTCTCAAGACTTACTGAACTTATAGTTAGTCCCAAAGCAAAAAAAGAAAAACCATCCCTCTTACCTTTCTTCTCAAGCTGGTTTCCCCTCGCATGACAAGATGATAATCTTTTGGATCATATATACAGAAAGGCTACCTGCTCCATATCTAAGATTGGGTAGTTACCTTATAGAAAAGTCAAATGGTCCAAGGAATAGTGATGAGAAAGATAAATATATATCTTTCCTTATCTTTTAATTGTTCGAGATAAGCAGGAAAACCTAAAATTTAAATGTATGGGACAAAGCTATATAACCTAAGTTACCTATCAGACTACATTTGAATCTTGCCTAATAGAAGAACATCAAAAATTTATAGAAATATCTACAGTAAATTAAGGGGCAAAGTATTGCTTTGAATAGCAAAATTTGAGCAGATGGGACAGGCTATTGACAAGATCCTATGGCATCAACATCTGCTTGAGTGAGAGTAGAAAAAAATGTAACTGCACTTCCGATGGCCCCACAAGCACAGGACAGATAATCGCCACCACGTATTCACAGGACATGCAAGGCAGACCTCAGACAACTTCTAAAAATGTGAAGGAAAATTTCAGAATCCAATTTACAAGGAAGGCTCCACACTGAGAAAAAACTTTTGGAAACAGAAACCCAGAAGAGCATGACAGAGACAGTAACATCCAGATTAAAATTAGGCAGAAGATAAATTTTATGGAGGCATGGAAAAGGTCACTTTAGAGCCATGAAGATAGAAAGCCTCTCCTGTTCTTCCCATCTTCCACAAAGTTTTCAATCAAAATTGTTTTTGGTTGCAAATGACCAACAGATAACAATGACAGTCAAATCTCACATAAAGTTATTGCAAAAAAAATAGACAATATGAAGTATGATAAATGTCTCCACGGACAACGAAAGCACGGCAGTCAGATATACCCCCAAAATAAAAAAGCTGTAACCTAATATTCAAAATAGTTAAATATATTGAGAAAATAATAAAAGATAGGAAAAAGCACAAATCATATTTAGGAAAAAACACAAAAGCAAATAAACACAGTAGTTAATGCCTTAAGAGTAAAGGCATTCAGAAGACCATGTGGGGCCGCAGAAAAGTCAGACAACAACTTCTGAGAATCGTCCATGCTGGGACTGAGAGGAGCCAATCAACAAACCAACTAGCCAGCCTTTCTGGTAAGCCATGCAGAACATGCGGCGCCCAGGAAGAGAAGAGTCAGCACCTCCTGTGAGCCTATCGGCGTGCAGGCTGAGAATCACCAAACCCCCTCACCCCGTAAGCCACCAGCTGGTTTGGAGGTCAGTCTGAGTTGACAGCAATTGAGGTTAAAAAAAAAAAAAAAAGCAACTGGAGGGTTGTAGTGTTTGGTTGAATTTACAGGCCTGGGGCCAGCAGTCTGAGCATCTATAGGGAGGATAACACTATGCAATATGGCAAATATGGGGGATTTTTTTCTATCTTGTTTTTGAAGTCTAACGTTGTTCTCACAGTTTTGTTCTGCTCTTATTATTGTTTTTGTTTTGTTTTACTCAATATTCTGTTTTTCTTGGTTTTATTCTTTTTTTCTTTTTTTTTTTTTT
>RJWT010038626.1:0-12831 GCA_004365215.1 Cuniculus paca | reverse complement strand
TGAACAAAGCAAAACAAAACAAAGCAAAACAAAACAAGAATTTTAGAATCGGGCAGCTCCCAGAACCAGATCAGATTCTGAGAACTACAACCAAAAATGTGATCTGACAACATTTATGGAAAAATGGAAGTGAGGTATAGAGACAACTTAATTGGTTATGGTTTAATTAGCTAATTGGTTACAGAGCCTCTGCAATTAACTAAAGCTCAGCTACTGTGATTAAATTCCTTGTTGGTTTGGTGGGTTGGATTTAGCGCGGGAACCTAGTCTAAACCAATGGTTCCTAAAATATTGTATTTAACTGGAACAGGGGATTAGAAAGATTGAAGTCTTAGTTATGAGATTCTACTTTCAGGATCATAATTTTAAATGAGGGTATCCTGCATATCTTATCTTATAAGGACTAAAAAAGAAAAAGTTCAACTGAAATTGTTTTCCCAAACTCCAAAGCTTATACAAATAATATCACTTGTATAATAACATAGAAGACTTTGTACTTTGGCTCATCAGGGAGGTGGTCATCATAATTAAAAATTGTAGAAAGTTGCTGGATGATAAAATACAATATAAATGTGTTAGTAAATAAGCCTAGGACCAAAATAAATTCTACTTGATGAGATTACTTCATCAGAGTATAATGCTGACCTTGGACTCATCTAAATTTTCAGAAACACAGGATTTTTGATTTTTAAATCATTCCATGTGATTTGTCTGCCCATGGACCCTTGAGTCTGCTGTTCGCTAGAATGACAGGCACTAAAGTAACTGTAGTGTGGACAGCTTACTCATAGCCCGTTTCTCTGTAGTTTCTTTGGGTATCAGGCCAAAGCCAAGAAAACTCTGAGAATAAGGAGCAAGTATGGGGGACAGAAAGAAAGCCATCTGTATTGGTCACCTCCCTCCTGGTCACCAAGATCGCTGCTGGCTCTCTGGCGACATCTGCAGGCGAAGAAAGAGCTCTGAATGTTTTGGGGGGAACTCGCAATTACTACAGCTCACGCTTAACGTGCACACAGTCCACTGTCACGTTCTCATTCTTTAGATCTGCGGCGGGGCCCAGGCTTCTGCATTCCTGGCAAGCTCTCAGAGGGCGCTGCAGGGCTGGGTCCCCAACAGAGCGCTGAGTGTCAAGGACTGATGGAAAGAATATTAGACGTCATCCTCATCAACCTCGTTATTTTAAGGTGAGGACCCTGAGCAGAGAGAGGACGCAAGAACCCTCACACGTGTATATAGTGGAAGTTGGTCCGTTTCCCAAGCCCATCTTCTTGTCTGTAATATCATATCAAACTCTGTGTGCTCATAGAGGCTTTCAAAGGCCAGCAGACTCCGCTGCCTTGGAGTATTACTGTAAGGATTACTTTTGAGCTGAAAGCAAAGGAGAAGAAACAAATAAAAGAAAAGCTCTCTGCCTTTCCCCATGTCTAAAAGTTGGATATAACTTGCAAAGGTGCCCTCCCCTCTCTCCCAGGAGGGACTAAGTCAGTCATCAGAGATGGCTTGAGGTCCTTAGCAACCTGGAGGCCACACCAGGGTGAGCTCTGTAACAAAGCTTACTACCTAGTCTATATCTCCCATTGGTTTCTCACACATTTTCCTTCCCACACCCTGCTGCCCCTGGAGACTCAAAGTCCGATTCTTTGCTTGCCACTTCTCCAAAAATGTTTAAGTTTTTCGTTGAAGATGTTGATAAGCAATATTCTAAGCTACATCTTTGAGGACTCTTCTTTCCCTGGATTTTCTCTCATGCTTGCATGAGACATACATGGGAATACACTTCTCTTGTCTATCTGTCTTTTCTAATAGGGGTCCCAGAAATTATTTTTCCCCTGTACTTTTCAGCTCTAATATTTAATGATAGCATCACTTGTCCAGGACTACACTGTTAGACAGAGTGGGGTACACCTCTTCTTTGCCTCTTTGAGAGATTAAGTTGGATGGCAGAGGCCACCAAAGTTTAATTTGATGGCCAAAACCCTTGGAAGTGAGAATGAGCTGTTTTGTATAGTGAATGATATTTTCCCTGTCTTTGACACACCACTGAATGGGGACGTAATTGGCTTTAGATGTGGTAAAAAGATGCTCCTAGTTTCCAAATAAAATTGATATTTTCCAGATGGATGGAGCCAGATATAGATTGCCTGGGGAGAGGCGAATGGGTGCCCAGGTTAAGAATAACAGTAAATCCTTCTTACTATTATCTCTGGGGCTGTAAAACAACAAGCCAGCCCTCAAGACAGATTGTTCCAGCCTGTCACCCACTATGTGACCCTTGCCACTCCCTGGAGCATCTACTTCCCTGGTCCTGTGGTGATTCATTCCTCCCCAGGCCACGATGGCTCCCAGTAGCCATACTATGGGGGAAACAAATGAGACTATTGATTTTAAATTCAAGGGCCTTCAGAGACAAATTCAGCTAACCCTCAACTATATTAGGTGTAATTACTCCAAGCTTTGGAATGGATTACCTTAAAAAAAAATTGCTGACACCACACTTTGTAATCCAGGGACTTGGAATGGATTACCCCTAAACCGCAATTAATTGGCAGAATAGAGAAAACAAGCACTGACTCATGGAATTCATTAACATTACCATTTAAAGAAATAGTTAACCTTATAGGGACTCAGAAATGTAGAAATTGACAGTTGTGTGCATAATCTGGCATGCAGTAGTGGAAAATTCCCAGATCTGGGGAGCAGAAGATAAGAGCTTTATCCCCGAGTCTGCCATTTACTAGATGTGTGTCCTTGGACAAGCTAGTTAGCCCTCGGGGACTCAGGTTCCTCCTGAGAGAGGTAGAAGGATTATACTAGATCATCTCTCAGTTCCCTTCCATATTCATACTGTATTCTGTTACCTGCATAGCCTAAAAGAAAATTTAGAATCCCTACAGTAGAAAAAGGTCCTAGCAAGGCCTTTCCTGCACCTTAATGTCATGTGGAAAGGTCTCTTTTTGTCTGGGAGGATCTATGGGGACCTGCATGCACAGCTTTCTGCTGGTCATCTGAACCGGTGCCCCATTCTCCTTTGTTTCCACATTTGGAAACCCAACATTTGGTGCCCTACAGGTCTTACTAAATGTTGAATGAGCAACAAACATTAGTCGTCTGTTTATGAGATGTGAAGGAAAAATATGTTGAATGCTTTAATTTTTAGAAATGTTTTAATTACAGTAAAAGATGCATTGCCATGAACACCCCCTCAGAATACTTCCTTTTCGTGTGAACACACACCCCACTGTTCTTGCACTTTCGGAAGCAGTTCTGTAAGTCCTCTCTCAGGCGCGGCCTTAGGTGCACTGCCGTGACTGCCTTGATTCCGGAATCATTCTAAAATGTTTACCACTCGTGGTCATTCTGACTTTGGGGAAGAAACAGAAGTCTCCCAGTGCCAGGTCCCGTGGATAAAGTGGATGAGGACCCTCCACACAGTGCTTAGTTTGACAGGAATCGCTGTAAACAATTGATCACTGGGAGGTGTTCAAAAAATATGGCTGTTTAAATTAAAGAATATATTGCAGTAAAAGACACATTGCCATTAATCCCCTCAAAATACTCAAAACACCCCCTCTTTCTTTGAACACATTTATCGCATCATTGTTGGTAATGTATCTTTTATAGTAATATATGTTTCTTTGAAATTTAAATATTCAGTGTGTTTTTCAACCACTTGTAGAAACCCTAAAGTTCTGGCAAAATTGAAGAACACGAAGTCCTTAACTGTACTTTCAAATACAAGCCTACTGTCTCTTCCCGAGAGCCACGTCTCAAAGGGGATGACTTGCTGACTCTGTTTCCTCACTTCCATTTCCCCTCAACAAGGCCCCATTCACCCACCCTTTTATGGCCACAGACATAATGCAAAGCTTATTACCAAGTTCTGTGCTGGAAAATACATGGGTCTTTGGAGTTTTGTATATCTGGTCTACCACCAGGATTCAACTCTTTTGTCCATCTTCTGCTTGTCACCAGGGCTGTGTTCATACCACTCTCTTCCAGTTCCCCCAGCTCCTGCAATTGCTTATCCTCAGGATCATCTACAGCTCCAACTCTCCTGCTGTTATATGCTGGGGCACCACAAGATCCAGCTCACTAGATGGGGGATATAGTTCAGTGGCACAGCACCTGCCTGGAAAGCGCAAGGTCGTGAGTTCGATTCCTGGGACCAAAAAAAGAGAGAGAGAGAGAGATCCAGCTCACTGAGCAGTCTTTGGACTACTACAAAAAGAGAGAGAGAGAGAGACCCAGAGAGAGAGAGAGAGATCCAGCTCACTGAGCAGTCTTTGGACTACTACAAAAAGAGAGAGAGAGAGAGATCCAGAGAGAGAGAGATCCAGCTCACTGAGCAGTCTTTGGACTACTTCATGCATCTTCGCACACTGGCTCCCTAATGAACATCTCCAGACCAGACATCTCCATACCTGGTTCATGTCTCTAAGGGTCCACATCATCACCTAAGCAGCACAAACACCTGACCAGTTCAACAGGACTAGCCTACCAACCATGAAACAGATGGCCCAATTAAAAATCAGGCAAAAGATTTGGACTGATATTGCAGCAAAAAAAAAAAGATATACATATGTCAAATAAGTGCCTGAAAAGATGCAAAGTGGTGTTAAAGTCATAGAACACACTCATTAGAATGGCCAACATTAAAAAGTAAAACAACAAAAACAAAAATTTGACAGCATTAAGTGAAGATGCAGAGCAACTGGAACGCTCAGACCTTGCTGGTGGGACTACTAAATGACATTTTGGGAAATGGTTGGTCTGTTTTTTAGTTGTTAAACATAAACCTATACAAACCAGCACCCTGATTCTAAGCATTTACCCTAGAGAAAAATCGACATGAACATCAAAAGCCTGTATGTGAAACTCTATTCCTAAATGCTAACAACTGGAAGTAGCTCAAACATTCTTGAATTGAGTGGATAAATGAACTGTGGTACATTCATGCTGAATAATACTTTTGAGGGACAAAAATTACTGAACTACTGATCCACAACACCACTGATGAATCTCAAATGCATTCGGCTAAGTGAAAGAAGCCTGACTCTAAAGATTCTGTGCTGTAAAATTCCATTTAAAAGGAATTCTTGAAAACATAAAAGTATAGAAGCCAAGATTATATCCATTTTTGCCAGACTTTAGGAGTAAGGAGATTTTATTTCAATGAGGAGCAAGAGACATTTTGGGAGAGATGAATTTTTGTTTCCTGATAATAATGGTAATGGTTATGCAAATCTATGCATTTATCAAAATTCATACAAATGTGCCCTCCAAAAAAATTCCTAAATTTTAATGCAGATGAATTTTTAAAATTAAGGTAAAAGTGCCCAACACTGAATCTGGGATCTTCCTCTCCCATTACCACTGCCATGGTATGGTCCCAATCCATCCGGGGTCTCCAGCTCCATGGACATCACACCATTCCCCCAGTGGAATGCTGACTGCTCTCTCTCTCGTCACTCCATCCCAGTGTATTATTCACCCTCTCTGTAGCCCTCTGCCTCATTTAGTTAGACCTTCTCAGCAACCCTGGCCACCATCTCTGCTAGAAACTTCCATACTTTCCAATTTGCATCTGGTTTTTTTTTGCCAGTACCACACTGTTTTTAATCACAGTAGCTTTACAGTATAATTTCAAGCCAGGGATTGTGATGCCCTGTCTTATCTTTGTTTCTATTCTTGCCTGCCTCCAATCAGCAGCCAGAGAGAAATTTATAATATACAATTTGGTTATTGCATTCCTTTGCTGAAAACCTTTCAGCAAATGTCCACCAATCTTAGGATGAAATTCAGAATCTTCAAGGTCTGGCCCCAGCTTCTTCTTCTTCTCCATACTCATCAGATGCCTCTTCTCCCTTCCCCTCTGCACTCCTGCCTAGTGGCCTTTGTTTCCCCCAGAGAAATCCACTGAGCCTCAGTCTTTGACAAGCTTTTCTTATGCTCCAGTAGGTCTCCCATCTACCACCCTGTTATGATGGTCACCATTCCCGTACAAATTTCAGCTCAGAGGTTCCTTTTTTCCTGAAGACTTATGAGATTTCTCCCAGACTAGGACAGGAAACATTTTAGTTTTCATGTTACCCTGAAATTTTTCTTCAGGGCACTTACCACAGTTTGAAACAAGAATAAAAACTTCCTGACTTCCTAGGACAGTAGTTCTCAAATTGTAGTCTCCAGACTAACAGCAGTAGCATCTCATGGGAATTTCTTGGAAGTGCATGTTTTCAGATCCTGAGACACATAATACTGAATGGTCAACTTGATTAGCTAGGGAGCCATCTAGGGGATTAGCAGAGCACACTTTTTCTAGGTGTGTCTGGATGGGTCGTGGAGGCATGACTTTGGGCATTCTGTCTGGTCCTTGGCCCCTCCTTCTCTGGTGCTGCTCCCCAGCTCTCCTTCCCAGCTGCCACAAACTAAGCAGCTTTGCCCTGCTGTGCCCTTCCACCATGATGTTTCTGCCTTGGGGCTGGTTAACCATGGACTGAGTCTTCTGAAACTGTAAGCCAGAATAGAGTGGAAGCTGTTAGTAGTTTCTAAGGAAATCAGGTGACACTAAAGCCAAGGAATGATAAGATTGCCTTGGGAGATAATATAGAATGAAAATATAAAATGATCAAAGGCATAAAGCCAAATATTTGATTCGAAATAACATTTTGGCTTTGTTTAAAAACTGTCTAAAGCTGGACACAGTGGTACAAAGCTGTAGTCCCAGGTACTCAGGAGGTTGAGTTGGAGGATTGTGTGGGCCTAGGAGTGTAAGGCTACTTGGGCAACCTGTCTTTTAAAAGGCAGGACAGGGGAAATCACCTCTTGCCTGTACTCACCTGGAACTTGGGCCCTACAACATGCAGCTGGAGTTGATGAAAACTCCTGAAGGCTGTGTGCCTCCAGCTCACCCAGGAAGTCTCCATAGGCATTAAGTGGGAGCCCTGTGCTCTTGGTTTTGCCTGCCTGCAGTGGAGTTTGCCACCACTAACCAAGAGAGAGGCAGTCATGGCTCAAATGCCACAGATTCTCAGTGTTCTAACCAAGCTTTACTAGATTTTCTTGAATAAGTGTTTCTGCATTTGCTATATACCCTTAGGACAATTTCCAGAAACTTTAAATTCTGGGGTTTTAAAGATAATTTTCTGCAGTCGTGCTTGTTTTGCTGGAGACTGTGCTGACATTTAGGAAATGGAAACCTAAATGTTTGTTGTTTTAAATTGTTAACCTTTCAGTGATTTCTTTTGTGCTATAGAAAACTATCCTGCAGGGAAAGGGTACACTACAAAATTTACTTTTGAGTCATGTTTACATAAGCTAAGCAATCACTGCAGTAAACGGAGAGGTAGGTTAAATTGAAAATGATGATATTTACTGAATAGTAGAATATATACTGATTGTACCTATTTCAACAGTCAATTATTTTTATGCATGATTTTAGAAGAAACTAATCTAATCCACTAATCTCAATCAGTGGCCAAACCACCCTCATTCCCTTCTGGCAGTACACTATGATGATAGTACTTTGTTTCATTTTGTTTTGTTTTGAGGCAGAATCTCTCTATGCAGTTCAAGCTGGCCTTGAACTCACTATGCAGCTCAGGCTGGCCTTGAACTCTTGGTATTCCTCCTGCCTCAGCCTCCTGAGTGCTGGGATTATAGGCACATGCCACCACACCTGGTTCACATAGTACATTTTGGTGTAAGCCAAGGCTGACTATTCTCTTCACCCAAATGTTTTAATTTAAAAAAAAATCTTTAAATGGATAGCTATTTTAATATATTTATATTTTTAAAATTCAAGTAGGTGTCAAAGAAGCTTGGAGATCTAGAAGAAACAAGGGCCCTAAGCAGAGATTAAGCCCTTTTGAACTTGTAATACATGAAATGGGGAAGTAGGATTTACACAACTGTTTTGAGGCATACTTTGATTTTATAAGCTAAGGGATACTTGTGTGTGATTAATAGGATGTGGGGTTAAAATCCCAGGGTACTGTTGAGTTAGCATAATGTATCTCCGAGAAATTCTGTGCTTGAAGAACAGTGCAGCTGCTCTGGGCTTCCTCTGACTTAGGCCAATGTCTCTGTAATTCTTTATACAACTAATAAGCCCTCTGGAGCCTCCTTACTGTGATTAAACGCTAGCAAAGGCCTTGCCAAAGCCACTTAGCAAAGAACTGGCACACTAGGTTTCCAGGAACAGAGTGGCCACAGGCAGTCAGGGTGAAATCAGAATCCAGCTCTGGAAAACATGTCACATCTGTAAGAAGAGCCGGCACTCATTTCTGGCATCGCAGACCCTGCGGTTGAGGCGTCCCCTGCACCGTATTTGCTGGAGGTCAATAGAATGTATCGCCGTGGTTTCGTTTTCCATTTTTAATTCCATGTTGCTCCTCCAGAGAATGCTAAAGAGTATTATTTCTCTTCCTCTTTTCCTTTTTACAGGAGGAATCAAGTAATTCACTCTTCCCACAAATTATTTGGAATGAGGATCAGTGGGGCACAGCAAAAGGTCTTCCAGCGCAAATGTCAGTGTCTTTTTTTTTAAACTTTTATTCAGAATACAAAATGTTTATAAATAAATCATAATTCTGACACTGTCTTCTTGTATGGGCTTTAGAGAGAGGAGTCACGATCAGACCCCATCGAGCCAAAAGGGGGTCCAGTTGGATGACAGTGTGTGCTTCATAGACTACAGCACCCTTCCCTGAAGTCTTCTTGCTGCTTAAGAATTCATCACATTCCGGGGTCACTCAGCTAGGAGGGCTTGGGCTGTTGCTTAGGGCTGGCCAGTTTGCAGCACCTGAAGGTAGTGTTGGTGACCAGCCAAACCTGTACAAAACCGTAGCAAGGTTAGTAACCAAGAAAGGACTTGTCTTAGTCCATTTTCTGTTGCTACAACAAAATACCCAAGGCTGGACACTTTAAAAAGAAAAGAAGTTTATTTAGCTCACAGTTCTAGGTGTTCAAAACCATGACATGGCATCTACTCAGCCCCGGCGAGGACCTCATGGTAGATGGCATCACAGTGGCGGGAGCTCTTGTGAGAGGAGCCAGTTGCGCATGCAAAAAAGCATTAAGGAGAGGTGCAGGACTCCTTTACAATGACCTGTTCACACAGACACTAGCCTAATTCCAAGAAACTTGCATTCATCTCTTTTGACCTTAAAGGTTCTACCACCTCAACGCTGCCACCCTGGGGATGCGTTATGAATACATGGATTTCAGCAGGTCGAATGGATTTTAACATACAGCAGCTACTATCCTTAGTTAACACTTGTTTGTAACATCTTGGACCAGTGGGAACCTCTTCAACTGGCTTCTGATCTTGTGTATACAATAAATTATAATTTATTAATCATAACCTCAGGTCCAGCTGAAGCAAAGGGTTTTAAATTACTTAAATCTCCACCTTGAGAAGTTAGAGAGGGAAAGCAAATTAAAATCAGTAGAAGGAAGGAAATAATAAACCTAAAACTGTCTTTGCTGGCAGAGGACATGAAGAAGAACAAAGCCAGAGGACTGATCCACCCCACTTCATGGTTTGCTGTCAAGCTGCAGTGATCAAGACAGTGTGGGGCAGGTGAAAAATAGACCAGTCGATCAATGGAATAAACAGAGAACAGAAACAGACCCACATAAATAAAATCAGCTGATCTCTGACAAAGGAGCTATGCAATACAACAAAGAAAAGATGGCCTTTTCAATAAATGGTATTGAAACAACTGGACATCCATATGTAAAAAAATATAAATTAATCTAGGCAAAGTTCTTATGCCCTTTATGAAAATAAAACTAGTTCACAGATCTCACTGTAAAGTGCAAAATTATAAAAGTCTAGAAAATAAAAACATGGGGGAAACTTAGATGATGTTGGGTGTGGCAGTGATTTTAAAATCCTGGTGTGGTAGTGCACACTTGTAATCACAGCACTCGGAAGGCTGAGGCAAGAGGATCATTGTGAGTTTGAGGCCAGCCTGGGCTACATAGTGAGATCTTGTCTCAAAAAAAAAAAAAAAAAAAAGCTAGGGATCTAGCTCAGCAGCCTAAGCACCTGCCTGGCAAGCCCAAGGTCGTGAGTTCAATCCCCGGTGCCACAAAAACAACAACAACAACAACAACAAAAATTCCTGGTATTTAATCAAAGGAATTGAAAATGCATCCACATGGAAACCTGCACATGGATATTTATAATTTCATAATTTCATGTTCATAATTTTGAAAACTTGGACGCAATCAAGATGTCTTTGAGGACAGACGTGGTGGTGCACACCTGTAATCCCAGCACTTTGGAGACTGGGGCAGGAAAATTGTCATGAGTTTGAGGCCAACCTGGGCTACATAGTAAGATCCTGTCTCAAAACCAAACCAAACCACACCAAACCAAACAGATGTCTTTGAGCAGGCGAATGAGTGAACAAACTGTCATCCACAGGACTAAACAGAAATGTATTATCAAGCCATGAAAAGATATGGTGAAACATCAAATATGTGTTACTAAGTGAAAGAAGATGGTCTGAAAAGACTATCTACAATATGATTCTAATTATATGACATTTTGGAAAAGCGAAAACTATAGAAATAGTGAAAAGATCAATGGCTGCAGGGGTAGAGGGAGGGACTAATGAGAGAGCACAGAAAATTTAGGGCAATGGAGATACTCTGTATGACACCATAATAGTGGACACAGGTCACTGTACATTCATGCAAACCCATAGAATGTTCAAGACAGTGATGCTAAATGTAAACTATTCCCTCTGGGAGATAACGATGTATCAGTGTAGTCTCTCGGTTATGACTAATGTACCTCTCTGGTGGAGGTGTTGTCAGTGGGGAGTGTGTATATACTGGTATAGGAAGGAACTCTACTTTCTGAAAACCTAAAACTGCTCTAACAAAAAGATAGAAGTTTTTTTAAAAAAAACCACTAACCATAAGAAATTGTTAAATTAGATTTTATCAAAGTTAAAACTGTTCACAGAAAGATGTCGAGAGAGAGAGGAAAAAAAGAAAAATCAGACTAGAAGAAAATATTTGCAATGCATTCAAAGAGTTTATATATAAGTGTGGATATTGTACATGTTAAGTCAGACTGACCAATTGTACATATGAAACTTATGCATTTTGCTGCCTGTAAATTTTTGAATGAATGTACAAATTAAAATAAATCTAACATGTTTTTCAAACTAGTTCTTTTTTAACAGAGCTTTTGCAGATGTAAAGAGGCATCCCTTGAGTCTTAGTTCAGCCTCGAATTTATATATATTAAATCCATGAGAATTTTAGGCGTAAACCACAATGTGAACTCAAAGACACAATCAGCTGGATGCCTGTGTTTCCTGGCTTCTTTGCTTCCACCCGCCTGTCCCTGCCACCCACAGGGAGCAATATGTTGGAGATTTTCGTTCTTCAGGTCTTTTTATTGACCCTGTTCCAGAGCTCTTCTTGAGGGATCAATTCCTTTTGTTCTGGTTTCTAATGACCTCACAGGTACTGCACTCAGTTCTACCCCATAAACACAGCCCTGACTGTGTCCTTTCCGGCACACTGCCACCAGCCAGTGCAACCCCTGTGAATCTCTCACCTGGATTATCACAATCTCCCATTGCCTTCTCCCCTCCCAACATCCCAAGGAGATTTCCTCATTTAATATGTGATTCTGATCATGTCACTCCCAGTTGTAAATCCTTCTGTGGCTCCCCAAGACCTACAAAACAAACTGCAAATTCCTACCATAGGAAAGGCCCAGGAGCTGCTGGCTCCCTGTTTACTCCCGTTCTCCAGCTCTTCCTCCAGACTATGCATTTGTTCTTCTACCTTCACACATTCTGTCTTCTGAGTAATAAGCCTTCCCTTTCCACCAGTCAGGATTGTCCTGCAAACTTGCATCTTCCCACACCTTCTACCCACCAGTTAGAATTATTATACAAACTTCTCATCTGCCCCACTGCTCTCCCCACCAATCAGCATCATTATGCAAACTTCTCACCTGCCCCACTCCTCTCCCCACCAATCAGCATCATTATGCAAATTTATCACCTGCCCCACTCCTCTCCCTACCAATCAGCACCCTGCCCCTGCTCCTCAATTACACACTTACATTCTATTGTCTCTATATGCTATATGTTCCCTGGAGACGAGTTTTTTTTTTTTTTTCCTTTAAAAAATATTTTCTTCTATTTTTTTAATTTTTAAAAATTATTTTTCTTCTATTTTTTAAACCTGTACTTGGCTCAGGATCATTTACTCAACAATTAAACGAGAGAAAATGACAGTGACTAAGGGAGTTGGAATTTTTGTGAGCAGTTAATGCACAATCCCTTCTCTACACACAGGGAAGAACCTCATCAGAGTCCACCTAGTTTGGGTTTGCAATTTGTATAAACCAAGAATTTCCATTCAGGACAGCAGCCATCTAACAAGTTATGCATGAAATTTAGGTCTATTCTCCGGTTCAGACTTACTAAATTGACTTATGCTGAGAGTGTTAACGGGCACATGCAGGAGCACAGGTACCAGGACCCTGTCTCCGAGTTTGTCTTACTCTGTTTTCTAGGGCTAATAACGCTGTGCCACAGTCTAAGTACACTGCAAAGCTAAGAGGTTTATCTTGGGTCGGGGTCCTGGTCCCAGGATAAGCGACACTATCTGGTGATGATCTTTTTACTGCCAGAGTCCCAAGAGGGACACGGAATCCCATGGCAAGACTAGGAGTATTTCCTGTGTGTTCTGGTATCTCTCCCACTTACAAAACTAGCAAAATTCCCTAGTGGGAGCCCCACCCTGATGACTTTCTGGATTCTAATTACCTTCCAAAGGCCCCACCTCTAACAC
>RJWT010038625.1:0-12827 GCA_004365215.1 Cuniculus paca | reverse complement strand
ATCCTCTGGAAAGACATAGGAGAGCAGGCCAAATGGGGTACTGATCTGTAGCATCAGAGTCCCCTGGTAAGCTTGAAAGTCTTGCCTTGTATGGGACACAGGTGTCTCTCAGATCCTTCCTGGTGCCAGAAGCCACTGGGCCATGTTAGCCTGTTTTGATTTCATTTCTTGTGTCAACCCTTCTACTAATATTTTTTTATTTCAGAGACAGAAAAACTTTATTTCAGAGACATAAAAGTGCTTTAGCTTGCTATAAATTCCTTCTGCAAGGAGCCCAATATGTCAGCAGTGGTCAGGCTTGGCGAACCAGGGGCTCAGGGCCCCATTTCCACCAATACAGATTGGCATTTCCTTGTCTACTCCTGGAACTCAAGTCAGTGCCAACAATGCTTCCAATTGCTCTTCTCCTTTCCTCTTTCAACCATGTCTCTCCTCTGAGAAGCTGTTCTTGTGTGTCAGTTCTCACGCCTAAGAAGGCAAAAGCTGGAACTGCAGCCCAGTAGGGTAGCTTCACAGTACATCTCCCCAGTTCACCTGCCCTGCCCTGATCTAGCTGAGAGCCATAGCTCAGAATATTGTGAAGAAAGTGAAAGGAGTGTTATGGTTTGTGTCTGGATGTCTCCCCAAAGCTTCATGCGGTCATGGGGGCCAGGCTTTTCCAAAGTGACTGAATCTGGTGTTTGTAATTGGTTCTAGTGCTGGGATTGGCAGTGTGAGTGCTGTATCCCCAACTCTCCCACCCCCCGCGCTGATAACCTGCATACAATATAAGGAAGGAAAAGCAGCTTTCTCCTGCCTTTTGCCCTTTTGCTTTTGTCACTTTCGCCCTTTTGCTCTTGTCTCTTCTGCTGTCTGCCACAGCTGCCATGAATGGCTGCCTCTCAGTCATACCACCCTGCCTTGGAGCCAGTTAAGTACGGACAGAAAACTCCATAAACTGTGAGCTAAATAAACCTTTCCTTCCTTCATTTTGGGTGTCAGTCTCAGTAACAAGAGAAAAGTAACCAAGACAAGGGGTTTCTCAAACCTTTGTGCCACAACAGAACTCAGTATAATTGGCCACTGTCAGAACTCACTGGCACTTTGCTCAACATTTCTTTCAGTGGTGGTACCAGCAAAAAAAAAAAAAGGGACTCCATCTTTGAGAGTCAACTTTTTGTTTTTGTTGTTGTTGTTTGTTGTTTGTTTTTGGTACCAGGATTGAACTCACAACCTTGCGATTGCCAGGCAGGCACTTGTGCCACTGAGCTAAATCCCCAGCCCAAATCAATGTTTTTGACCTGCCATCAAGACAAGAGACTGAGATATTTGTTATGGTTTGGATCTATGATATTCCCCAAAGGCTAATGTTCAGAGGTGAGGCTTTTGGAAGGAGAGTGGATCATGAGGCTTCCTAACCCCATCAGTGGACTAATCCATTGATGGATTTATAACTTAATGGTTTTATTGGGGAATGATAAGACTTAGCATATGGGACCTAGCTGAAGAAAGTGGATTATAGGGATATGACCTTGGGGACTATATCTGGTCTCTGGTCCCTGGCCCCTTTCTCTTCCTTCCTCTCTATGCCTCCTTGGTGTTATGAGGTAAAAGCTTTGCTCCAGCACATCTTTGTACCATGATGTTTCTGTGTGGCTGCAGGCATAAAAGTAATGGAACCAACTCCCCACAGACTGACACCTCCAAAACTATGACCCAAAATGAACCTTTCCTCCCTTAATCTGTTTATGTCAGATATTTTGTTCGAGGCAACAAAAAGCTGACACAATGTTTCTGGAGAAGTAGAGCTGAGTTTTAGGGAATTCTGCCTACTGTCCACAGAGCTTTGTGGCAAGTGTACTGTCATCACAAAATAACAAAGTAGGAGCGCAATGGGTAGATGTATACCACAAGACTGTGACCGTACATTGTGAACTCAATTTCTTTGTAGACAAATGTGCAGGGCAGTCTGGTGCAGCACCACAGGAAGAGGGACCATTGTGGATAAGTGGAAACAGCACATGGTGTTTGAATGTTTTTTTTAAAATTCACATTCAACAAGCTGGGAATGGTGACATGCACCTGTAACCCCAGCACTCAGGAGGCTGAGGCAGGAGGATCACCGCAAGTTTGAGGCCAGCGTGGGCTACATAGTGAGTTCAAAGCTAGCCTGATCTACACAGCAAGACCTGTCTCAAGAAAGAGAAAAAAAAAGGTTTTCTAAATTCACATTCAACACACACAAGGCCAAGAAAACAAAACTTTTCTGGATCACCACTCTCTAGCTTCCAAGCTACCATTTTATAAGACCTGGTAGGTGACTCCAGACAATGGGTAAACACTCCACATTCTAAGAGATTTTTGAAAAATCACTTCTTTCTTCAGAGCTATCTAAACATGTACTGGAATGGAGACACTTTAGGAATGAGTTTCTGCAGAGTCATCAAAAACAAATTAAAGTGTTTCTTTCCCACAGCACTCCTTTTTCTGGAAGGCATTCAATCAAGATGTTCCTTCAACTGTCTGTTTTCTAAGTGGTGGCTTTTTGCTCTATGCAAAAGGTAAGAACAATCTTGAACCTATCCAAAGATATCTAATTTTCTTGTAAGAAGAGTCCCACCATTGTCAAATGTAGCCTTGTCTCCGCTGCCTGCACAGGACAACTCTATATTTTTGACAGAGCTGTTCAAGTAATGTGTCCTTCATAGCCATTTGCCAAGAGTTCTTGGCATATTGCCTCCGTGATATCTAAAAAGCTTTTTCTTAAAAAAAAAAAAAAAAAAGCTGTTTCTTCTCACAATATCTTTATTTTGAGCCACACATTACCCTGTCATTAAGGTACAATTATTACAAAAAAAAAAAAAGTAGCCACTCATCTTTGGTTTCTTTCCTTGATTTTCAAAATAGGTTATGGGCTTGACTACACTGTGATTTTCCAGGTTTAACCGGTTATTTAGATCAAATGTCACATCACATGCTTATTACAAATGGTCAGGTGGAGCATGAAGAGAAATCATGCTTGCTACTTGGCCTCCCAAGTGATTTATGTTGGAAATATGGAAAGCTACATGATGAGGAAATATTCTTGTGAATGCTATTATAAATAGCATCAGAGCCAGAGCCCAACATTTTGGCACTTGGCACTAATCATGGAGGTACCACATGTCAAAAGAATTAAACATACACATGCTCAGTGCTACATATTAATGTTCTGCAAGGGTGGAGCTGGGGAATTCCTGACAGCCATGCAGCAAGGAAATGAGCCACAGCCTGTATACCTTTCCCTTTTCTCCAGTGTGTTGGCTCTGGGCGCTGTCCAGGTGTGACAGGGGCAGGGAGAATGACTAAAGGGTGATTCAGAAGCACAGACTTTCATTTGAAACAATAATTTGGGAGCATAGAGCCCCACTGCTCAGATTTCACCTCTTAAATTGTTTCTTTAAAGGGCTAGTGAGTACCTTAGGCTTTGCTGGACCACAGTCATGTTCACAGAACGCTGTTTTCTTTTGTTTTAGATACAACACTTTAAAGTCACGAATTGCACAGAAGTTTTGTCAGTGTGTAGATGGCTGACACCTGACCTAAGGGAATTAAATGGTTGTCAGCCAGTGACCCCAGACTACTGGGACACACAAAAGCCATGATTTGGTTCAGGATCCTTCTATTTAAGTTAGGACTGTGACCTGATTACTATGCATAAGCACGATTCAAACACAAGTGGCTGGAGCCTGTGTATCTGGTTTTGGTTTTCATATAGTTGTTTTGAGGTTGGGGAGGATTTCGGTTTTGTTTTGCAGTACTAGGGATTGAATCCAGGGGTGCCCTACCACTGAACTATATCACCAGGACTCCCATTTTATATGTCGTAATACATTCTTGTTAGTTGTTCAGGTGTGACTTGGGAACTTTCAATCCTCCTGCCTCAGCCTCCCTCAGTGCTGGGATCACAAGCACCACCATGCCTGGCTGCGTCTTTGTTAGTCTTCACCCACGACCAGGAGCTAAAGATTCTTGTTCCTATTAAGTCAAATGCTGCCTCCTCCAGGAAGGCTTTGCTGAGTCCTAAGCACATCCACATCTTCCTGGAACTCTCGTCGCCAGCCCCTGCTCACTAGCGTGCCAGACTCTCAGTATGTGGCGATACTGGTAAGACAATGTGACCTCTAGCAACCAATGTCTCATAACACTTCATGATTCAGCAAGTGCTGTCTCCAGCATTATTCACTCAAGCTTTAATTGCAGCCCCAGAGGCAGGTGCTGAGAGGTCAAGTATGTTTCCCAAATCACATTAGTACGAAGCAAATAGCACTTGAACCCAGAGCTATCTAGCTCTAAAATCTATGTTTATCCCACGCACCTGCCCCTGGTTCTCCCTTCACTTCACATGTGCCTTGCATCCCTCCTGGCTTGCAGTTTCCTCGAGAGGAAAGGAAATCTTGTCCTATGCTTCTCTGTAGCCCTCCTAGACAGAGCTCAGTACTTATGGGCCCTACACACAATGGCTGCTCAGTAAATACCTGGGTTAAATTGGGCCAGAAAGACCCCCCCAAAGACCTTATGATGTGAGGCACAAAAAGGAGTGAGGCAGCTGCTGTCTGCTGCACCCACAGCCCAGACACACTCGTTCCATCACAAATGGGTGCCCTAGGAGGTGGCACTGAGGGGGCAGACTGGGGCCCTCTCATCACACTTCCTGGTCTCTTCCCACCCTCCCAGCCAGTAACACACTACCAGTAACACACACTGCTAACAACACACACTGCCTGCATCTCTTGTCCATAGCTCATTGCTACAAACAGCCAAGGAGGGGAGTGGCCTAACACAACGCTTTTCAAACTGTGGGTAAAGTCTGGCATTTTTTGCTGGTGAAATGAGTAGAAAATAACACAATGCATTTCATATTCTAAGGTATTGTTTAATGGAACTTCTGTTTGCTGTGCTGTGTGTATGTGTGTACTGTGTTGCAAATCAAAGTTCAAGCAACTGTAACAAGATGGCTAATATCTCAAGCTCTGTGGCCAGCCTGCCAAAATTCAGATCCACCTCAAGCCCTTCATTGCTGGGCTACCTTTGGCAGGTTCCTTCAAGTCTCTGTGCTTCAATGACGTAAGTAACTGCACTTACCCCGTACGATTTTTGTGAGGAGTCAATGAATGATACACAAAACACCTGTCCTTAACAAATACAAAAATAATGCCAGCCACATAACAATGCCAGCCACATCATATCACAATGAGGAGACACGCTACTGGTACCCCATTTGACTGAGGGAAACTGAGGTAGAAAAAGATGGATGAGGCAAAAGAGTCAAACTGGCACCAAGTTCCCAGCCTACAGTGCCCACCAGGCAACATTATCCCACAACACTGAAATTTCTTCCAGCCCAGAGGTTTTTTGCTGAGCCAAATACAATTACAAGTATTACCTGCTACCAACATTTCGCAGCTCTGTGATGAGAATTGATGGGACGCTGTCTACAAAATGCTTAGAGCATCTCACAGACAAGTGCAACATAAATTTAGAATGTCATTTTATCATTCTCATTATTATCATTAAAATGGGTAAAATGAAGAGAACATGATTTCGGCGCCTCAAGTTTTAATGGGCACTGGAAATGTGGATCCAGGGAACAACTGGCGACCTCAGCACAGCATCTCGGATGGACTAGCGTGACCTAAGTAATGTCTAAGCTGTCAACTGTTTCACAGCTAAAGTCATCTTTCCCTCCTTGGGGCAGAGTTTTTTGTGTTTCTGTAAATAAAGCTTGGCTTGATGACAGTCTTCCAAAAATTTATTTTGATATATTGATTGTCGTGGCCCATAAGGCCTTGGCCTTACAGATGTGTGAAGAAAATGACTCGGTCATTTATCAAAACTTCCCACCCAGCATGGGCTGCTGGGGCCAGAAGCTGCTTTTGCTCTTCTGGTAACTTCTCACAGAATAAAGATCAAAGGCAAACAATTTTAAGAATGTAGGGAACCTCTGTGCCTAGACCTCTCCATCTGGGATGAGCATGCAGCTGGGGCCATCCAAGAGCATTCTAGATGTGCCTTGAAGTCATTTTAGAGCTCCATTCCTGGGCTGTCACTTGTATTTTTTAAAAAGGAACCTAAAACATTTTATATTGAGTCAGGCAACAACATAACAGAACGAAATGCAAATGTACGTGCATCTTTATAATACAAGGGAGACTTCATAGACTTTCTACTCTGTGGAGTGTTGAAGTCTAGAGCCTGGATCCCCTTTTTTGTGTTATTTCCATGGGGATTTTGGGATAAACTCTTAAGGTTTATCCCCTCCATGCTTCACAAAAGGAAATAGGCTGTTAATTGCTTACAATGATACAAGCTGATGGACCAGCAAGGACTAGAAGCAAGTTTTCTTTACCTTAGTCAGAATACTTTCTGTAATATCACAAAGTGACTATAGAGAGCTAGTTTTTATTGAGAATTTACCACATGCCAGGCATGGCACTAAAGTCCCCATATACTTCCCACTAAACATCAAATCAACCTTGGACATCAGTGACATCCAAAGAGAGACGATGCCACTGAGGATATGAGCTGACGAGTACCCTGTCCCAGCTCATACACACTTGCTGGCGGTACAAAAGAGATGAAAACATATGGGCCTTCTGTCCTGTTTCACAGTATCTCTTTGCAGCTTAGGAGACTGTGTTCATATATACTACATTAAATTTATACTTTCTGGTATTCCTTTGCTGTTGGTAACAGTCTGTAAAATGTCCCCCTAAAAAACTAGGTCCTAACTGCTAGAAACTATAAATGCTACCTTATAAAGTAAAAAGGTATTTGCAGAAGTGATTAAGGATCTTACGATAAAGAGATTACCCTGGATTACCAACATGGATCCTAAATACATCAGATGCATTCTCAGAAGGGGGAAATGGAGAGAAATTTGACACACAGTGAGAAAATTATGGTCTGAACATTTGTGTCTGCTGCAAACCGTCTTCCTCATGTGATGGCATCAGATACAGCCTTTGGGGTAGTCATTAGATCACAAAGCCAGTGACCTTGCCATTAGTCTAATTTCTATTGCTTTCACAAAATAGCTAAAACCTAGAGAATTATACAGAAAAGAGGTTTACTTAACTCAAAAGCTGAAAGTTGAAGATGAAGAAGCACCATTTACTTGGCAGCTGGTGAGTGTGCACCAGGCGACATCATAAATGGTAGATGGTTATTGTGATTCCAGAGGGAGAAATCACTTGGCAAAACCGGAAACCAGAGCTTCAGGAATAGTCTTGCCCTTTTTATAACAAGTCACTCTTGTAGAACTAAGTAACCTTAAGAGATAATCCGTTAGTGGACCAAACCCATGATTATCAAATTATCTCCCCCTAAGCCTCTCTTCGCAAAGGTCATACCACCTGTCACACTGCCACACTGAGGCCCAACCTCCAGACACACCACCCACAGAAGAGGCTTTGATGAGGAGCTGCTTTGTGGGGCAACTTCCCTCCCTCTAAACTCGCAGGGAAAGAAAACGGCGACTAGCCCAGCGATAGAGCATAGCTGATAGCATACTCAGAAGTCAATCGGCATTCCAGCGTAAAACTAAAATGTTTCTGAACAAACTTTTCACAAATTATTGTCTTTTCTTTCTTAGAGACAACAAATGCACCACATTTTTTCCATGGTAATAAATGTGGTGCATTTCTATGGTAAATGTGCTTGACCCCAAAGTGACATTTTGCATCTGAAGCAAGGAGTCCTGGCTGAAGTCCAGTATCATATTGTGATAGCTAGAAAATCCCCAAGAGAAGCAGAGGGTGTATCGGAGGCCCCGCTAGAGACCTTTGTTTTCCAAGTCAAAGTTCAAACTCAAACTGATTTTGTGGTGATGAAAAGCCACAATCCAATACCCAGTCAGTGACCTGGCAGGATGAGTCAGGGTCCCAGGCCGGAAAAGACACACCCAGAGGATTTGACATTAACTGGCTCCTGGCAATGCCACTCTGAAAGTGGGAGGCTGTGCAGCGGGTCCCTCTTATGTGTCCCTCCAAGTTGCTCACACACTGAGAGGCCTGACCCAGAGAAACATCACCCAGGACTCAGCAAGGTGGGAGAGAAAGAACAGAGAGAAAATTACCATTAAATTATATTGGGTTCTTTTCTTATACAATTTTAAGTTTGGCCTAAAGGTTTCTCCATACATAGTGAACTATAATCCAACCAGATGCACAAATAGGCAGGGACAAATTCTTGTAACAAATCGCTAAGTGTCAGCCAATCACAGCAGCCGAGCTTCAGTCAGCGACAGGCAGCGAACTGTTCAAATGAAGTGCAAAAAATACAAACGCCAAGATTCAAACAATCGAGCTATCTCTATACTTCTCCTCCGCTTCCTGTATATCACTTCCACTTTCTGTCCATGAATGTACTTTTGGGGGCCACGCCTCTCACTGCATGCAGTTTGGATGGCACTGTCACTCACCTCCCCTCACCTCACCATTCAGTGAAAAGATAAGCAGCCTCACCAAGTCTAAGAAGCTTTCATCTGCGGTAATTTGCCCCTGAATGGAGGGACCACAAAGATGGGAAAATGCCCCAAGGTGATGCTGCCTAGTTGGTGGAGCCCAACATGAGTTGTCCATGAATTTCTGCTCCCTAGATCCCTGACCATTCCAATTTTTTAGCTTTTCCTTGACCTATTGCTTACACTTTCAAAAAATTCCTTTTCACATCTTAAATAACTCAGGGTCAGATTTGGTGGCCTGTGGTAAAAAATTTTGGCAAAACCACCAAGTTCAAGGGGTTCACAGTCCAACCTGTGTTGCCAACTCCCTCTTCCTCTATTCCCTAAATACACATTGGACTCACTTGCCGGCATAATTCGAATGCCCAGAATATTTGCCATGAATATTCTCACCCTCTGCCAAATATTTGCCAAAATGGGCAAGACGTTATTATTTAACACTCTATAGGTGATTGTAATATGTAGCAGGGTTGACATCTACTACCTTTTATGATCTACGCTACTTATCATCACCAAATCCCATAACCATTTCCATACCTGCACCCCACAAGGTAGGTCTGCATGCCTGTAATACACACCATGGCCACATCAGTCTTTCTGCATTCCCTCCTCCCACTCCTGTTCTCAAGACTTCCATGGCTCCCTATTGCCTCCAATATGTAGTCTGAATCCTTTAGCTTTATTATCAATTTCCTCTGTATTTAACTCAGCCTACTTTCCAATCTAAATTCATCATTTGCTTTCCCTTCTGGGTCCTTCCACTCTACGGCATTGTTTATTTTATGGACATAAGACCCATTCCAATTTCAACTGGAAATGAAGCTATTGCTTATTTTACATAATCCCTAGGAGAGCCAGAAAAATCTGATACACAGCCAGGAATCCTATCAGGTTATGCCACCAAACTGCACCGATAAAAGATCCTGCCAACACCTGGCCCAAGATGTTAGACCTAGTTCTCGCCTGTTCTCCCCTAATGCCACTTACCACAAACTGGCCTTGTCCCCAAAAATCCATGTGGCTCCCTTCCATTATTCTCTTCCAAATGAGAATCTCATGCCAGTTTGTGCGATTAGCTCCGCCAAAGTCACAATGCTACATTTCGTCTTTAAAGGATGCTGGGAAAGCAAGCTTCTGGTCAGTGTCTTAGGGAACTCAAAAATACGAACTTTGCTGAAGACAGGAAGGATGCTCAATAGCTGCTAGGTAGTCAAAAGCAAGACAATTGTTCACAGACTCAGCATCATATTTTCTTCCCTTCCCACCCTCGCCTACATAACAAGTCTCCAGCTGGAACCTACCTACCTTTCAGGGCCATTGCTCTGCTCAGGGAAAAAACTTGGAAGGTATGAGAGTCCAGATGCAGAGTGAGGATAATTATACCCTTGCGATGGTGATGTTAGGAGTAACGAAGATAAACTATAAAGGCTGTCCTTTGACTGACTGCTCCTGTGCTCTGGCAGCAGAATGACAAGAGCAGAAGGAAAAATAGGAAGTGCTTTGAGCAAAGAGCCAAATGGCTCATTTTCTGGGTACCTTATAAGCCCCTTGAATTTTAATACAACAAAAGAAACAAGTCCCCCACTCACCAATTGCTACTGAGATTAAAACTCTCACCGCCTTACATAATGGGCTTGCAGCCACATTTAATTTTTTTAAAAAACAAAGTAATGGGAAGTTTGTAGTAGTTAAGGGTGGTAAAATAAACTCCTACCTGTTAAAACCACACAACAAACAATTGATAGAGCTCTTATCAGATCTGGTAAGTTTCATCATTCCCAATTTGTCCTTTCCTAGTCTTTTCAAGTTAAAGAATCCCCCTCCAAAGGGCTGGGGATTTAGTTCAGTAGCCTAAGCACCTGCCTGGCAAGCATGAGGTCATGAGTTTGATCCTTGGTGCTGCAAAACAAGAAAAAAAACAAAAAAGAATTCCCTCCAAGTGCTGTGGATCACTCATTTCATATTTCAGCATTAGGGCACTGCTCTCACTGAGAGCTGCTTAAAATGCAGCTTAGAATCCAATTTTACCATTTCTCAGGGAACACTAATGCTGTAGGTCCATGAACCCCACTGTGAAGATCGAGGGTAGAGGCAACATCTTGGAAGTTATAGCCAGTTAACTGCTCTATTAAAAATTCTGGAACCAAGAACTAGCTTGCTTCATATATAGTCACTAGCTTTTCATTATTTCAAGCACTATTTTAAGTTTTCTGGAAAGCTCTAATTCAATATTTTGATGCCCCTACTAGAAAACTACTAAGCTCCTTTAAAGGTAAAAACAACATCTTGATTTCCAGACATGACTCACAGTCTAAGTTTTATTAGTACTTGATGAATGAACTTCCAAATGGAACAGGAAGATGGGCTGGTGTGATTAGAACAGGGTAAAGCCAATCCAAGCAGTCTTCTTGGTGAAAGTGGGCTTACAATAATGAGGAAAATTCCAGGCCTAAGAAAGAGAAGAGCTGGCTTCTACAGAGGTTTCCATCCTCTACAGAAACCCTCAATCACCAAGGTGACCCACTTGTTACCTGTCAAGACAAACTTGAACTTGACAAATAGTGACAACCCATCAGCTGTCTTTTAAATATAGAAAATACACAGCCGTCATTTTGACATGATATTTAATTTTTCAGCATGGCAGTATATAGAAAGTAGACTCATAAATTTCCCAGGAAACTGTGTTTTTGCTGAGTATATCATGTCTTCCAAAGAATTATAATGTATAAAGCCAAATGACTTTGCTCTGCTCACACACCCTGTGCAGAATGTTTTATCTCTAAGGTAGGGTAGTTTTTTCTCCCCTTCATTAGATAAAGAGGATGACTTTTCTCTACATGTTCAATGAACCTCATCATTTCCTACTGGGCCTGACTCCCATTTCTACATGCTTTTAGTTTCATAGCTGGTTAGACAGTTAACAAGTACAATAGCAACCTAATGCTGCAGCCTCACATCCCGATCTCTGTCTGTCAGGCTCTGGTAATACCACTGCTCTCCAACTAGGCAGCCACCCTTGAGATGTGTAAAACAGTGGGAGGAGATGTCTGGAAAGCTGTCTGCCTGCCAGGATGGATGCTATACACACAGTAAGTGCAAACAGGAAATGCTGTCACGTTTCTAAGTTGGCAGGAACCCTAAAGTCAGAAAATGGTAAAGTTTGATAGCCCAAGAGACCTTTTTTTACTTAGACTGACTTCCAGCACTATGGTTGACTTTCCTTTCCCACTCCTTTTTCCATTTGAAGCTAAATAATGAAGGAGATAGTCTGGAGAGGAAGACCCCCATAAGGGGTAAAGCCATCCAGATATGAACATATTCATCAAGCATTTATCCAGGACCTACTAAGTGCCAAGCTATGACGAGATGGAGCAACCAAAAGGGTGATAAGTATTAAGTCTGTTCAATGTTATTTTCCTCTTTAGTGAACAAGGTATCCAGAATTCCAAAAGTCCTGCTAGTGGGACTTGTATCAGCAAATTTTGAATTCCTGAAATGTGAGTGTAAAAGTCCAGGGAACATTCTTTATTACTGACTTTGAAGATGGACAGAACCTCATCCCAGAGCATTCAAGGAATATTTAGGAATTAAAAACCAGCGAGGGTATAAGGACTTGAGTGAGTTCAGAAGTAGATTTTCCCCCAGAGCTCTGGAAAAATAATTCAGCATGCACTTTGAGATTTTGAACAGAGATCCCAGTCATGTTGTGGCCTAATTATTAATAAATAGGTGTCTTAAGCTTACTATCTCTGTGATAATTTGCTAAGCAGTAACAGAAAACAAAACCTTCTCTGAACCCTGATTATGTGGCTTTCAGATTAATTCATGCCTTAGTTAGATCTTCCAAGACAGGTCCAACCTTCAGAAGTTTTTCTCTAAAAAGTGTCACCTTCTAAGAACTGCACCCTTGGGCCAAGTGAGATAGCTTCCTGAGGATCACAGTTTGGATGGTTTCCTGTCATTCCAAAAACAGCAGCCACTGTAACGAGTATGTAAAGTCCTTGATCACAGAGAATTACAGGTGAAGTCAGGAGACAACTGTGCCTCCTTCTCAGAAATATTCAAGATGTGGCATCATGCATAGGAAGATCACTATATGCTACAGTGGTCCATAAAGGCTTCAAAGAAGGAGGAGTTTGAGATTATCACTGAAGAATGGATAAACCATGGCTGGGCGTGGTGGCTCATGCCTGTAATCGCAGCACTCGGGAGGCTGAGACAGGCGGATCGTTGTGAGTTCAAGACCAGCCTGGGCTACAAAGTGAGCTCAAGGCCAGCCTGAACGGCATAGTGAGACCCTGTCTCAAAAACACCAGGGCTGGGGATCTAGCTCAGCGGTCTCAGC
>RJWT010038624.1:0-12812 GCA_004365215.1 Cuniculus paca | reverse complement strand
GGCTGGGCGTGGTGGCTCACGCCTGTAATCCCAGCACTCGGGAGGCTGAGACAGGCGGATCATTGTGCGTTGGAGACCAGCCTGGGCTACAAAGTGAGCTCAAGGCCAGCCTGAAGGGCATAGTGAGACCCTGTCTCAAAAACAGGGCTGGGGATCTAGCTCATCGGTCTAAGCACCTGCCCAGCAAGCGCAAAGTCATGAGTTCAATCCCTGGTGCCGCAAAAAAAAAAAAAAAAAAAAAAGAAAGAAACAGATTAGCTCACTGGATGGAAGGACAAAGCCCATTTTTTGTTTTCTTTTTATACTCTTCTGTATTTTCCATGAGCATGTACTACATATATAACCAAAAAATTTTACAATTTAAAAAAAACTAACACTGTTGTTTAGAAGCTGATCATTTGCACCAGTACTCCTTACCTCAAGCTGAAAGACAAGGAGCAGCTGTTATTTCAGTATTTAGAACTCCACTAGTATTTTACTTTAATTTGTATACAGTACTATTGATTCTACACAAAACCCCCATTTTTCCTTTCACCTGTAGGACAGATAGTCATATCTTGGTTTCTTCTCCCTGTATCTTTTTTGCTACAGCATGTTCGCAGACTTACAGGAGGACATGGAACATGAACTACCCATTCACAGTCATCACAGTCAGCATGATTACTTTCTTCCAAATGTCTACCAAGGAATAGCCAGGAGAATAAGGTTGGTATCATCAATTCTTTCAGCAAGTGTAATAAATTATTCATCTGAATAATTTCCTGGCAACGAGGTACCACAAAATGAAATAAACTGGTAATCTCCCATTCACAGGATCTCCAACAAGGAAGAAAACAGATTATTTCTACATCTACCCTTGACCTATTGGAATAATGAGTGAGGCAAGAAAGAGGAAGGTAGGGACACCAAACCCAGTAAAAAAGGAAATTAGTCAGTCGTTGGTACAAAATGGGTAACATAAGAGCATTTACTTAGTTTTATCCATATAATTAAGAAGTTCAATAATAATGAGTACGATAGCTAAGAAACACTAAACAGTACAGATTTCCTAGATGAAGAGTGGACCAAAGATTACTAGTATTCTTTATAACACTGTTAATATAGTCTGTTTCACAGAGTACTCTATTTTCTTTCAACACTGGAAATGGACTCCTTTCCAAATCCAACATAAGTACTGTTTATTCCCTTCTCTAATCAAGATCCCACTCACCCTCAGCCCTGATTCTGCAGGGCTGGAATCCAGAGATTTGTCTTCTCTGTCTAGACAATAATAACTGTGTTTTTAAGGAAAGATGGCTGGCAAGGACGTGGGAAGGGTGAGAAACATGATAATTTTGGCAAAGAGCAGCAGGACATTTACTGTATCCTCCCAAATAGCAGTTTTTAGACATACAAATGATTTATAGATCTTAATATATTCTTAAAATGACTGAGGACAATAGACAAATTTGTTTCAAATTTGTGGGAAGGGGAGGAGAGGACAGTCACACAATTTTGGAAAAGCTTTCCAAGTGATTCTGAGTTTTCTCATTCTTCCAGGTGAGAACCAGTGAAATCTTTTAATTTTTTGACACTTATTTTCTTCTTAATGATTAACACTAATTAGCAGAGGTAATATAGAAAAAGCTATAATTAGAAAAGTAACTTAGAAAGTTTATTTTGACATTTCTATCCTTTTTTTTTCTTTTGGTACTGGAGTCCAGGGTGTCCGTGATCCTCCTGCCTCAGCTCCTAGAGTGCCAAGATTATAGGTGTATGCCATCACACCCAGCAACATTTCTATCCTTTAATAGCAAAGATTCTCTGGAAAAATGTTCCCTTTTTAAGTACTTTAACATGGATTTTAAAAGATCACTACATAGTACTTTTTCAAGCCATGATTATGTTTTAAAACTCCACAGCAGAAATGTGAAACAGTGTTTGTAATAATTGCAAACATGTCATTACTATGTATGTTCTGGGAAAAGGGGCAGAGCCCAGTGCTGTCCACCAGATTTACAGTCCATGCTCAAGCAATATTTGTAAAATGAAAACCCCTAAGGCTAAGCCCTTAGAATCCTCTGAGGCATAAGGATACTAAATGACAAGAATCTTCACTGGCGATTTGTCAAAGAAAATATAAATAACTCCATCTCTGAGGACAACACAATCCTGTCTGGAAACTGAGCCTAAGGAACAAGGCCTCTTAGGCTTTTTACTCCAACTCTGACCCCCAATTTGGCGTCTGATTGCAGAAGCAATAATGTGGCTGCGGTTTAAATCAGGGATTATGAACTCTGAAGCCTAAGCAGAGAATGAAAAAATATAAAGGCTACTGGGTATAAGAAAAGGCGTGAGCCCCTCAGCCTCTGGGCTGGATGACAGCACGAGCGCTGCTCACCAGGGGCCACTGGCCAGCGCCAACCCTCAGGTCTCAGAAGCAATAAAGGTCTAGAGTTACCAGTTCTGCTGCGTATTTTGAGCACCTTGAAAATCACAATTCTTGATATGAAATTCTAATTTTCATGTTGTCAGCTACATTGAGCAGACCAAACAAAACAAATGTAGGAATGGTACTCAGTCCTCAGGCCGCTGAACTACATTAAATAAAATCATATGCAATTAAGCCACGCATGATCCACCAAGTCCAACGCAGGCTTTCTCGTTTTTACTGGAAAATACTTGTTATAGTCAGAATTCCTATGGGTTCATCTACATTCTCTAACTTTGCTTCACTATTTTTTGAAAATCTTTTGTAGAAGAAGCCAGATAAGCGGGCTACTTTGACCTGTCTTCTTCTAGGACACAAGCACTCATATGTGGCTGGGTTGGTTTAAAGGTCTACATTATTTAATCACACGCACACACATGCACACACACACACACAAATAACCACCACTCCACATCTGCCGTACTTTAATTTCACAAAGTTTTTTCAAACACATCTTGAAACTGCTGACCAGTTACATAACCTGCTGCAGCCTGCCCACCACCTACCTCAGCTGAGACCAGGCCCTCAGCTCAGACCCCTATCAGTGGCTCCAGGCAGAGGCAGCTATTTCCACCAAAGCTCTGACTATGCCTAACAACAGACTTTCCCCCAAATGATACATTCTAGATTAACAGAATACTTGATTTCTACCAAACTTAAATCAAAAAACAGCACTTTACTTACTTGTAATTTTGAAAGATCGTCTGTGTAATTTTTATCAGCTATGGAACCAGATGACATTAAAACATGAACCCAGGGATAGATTAAGCCATAGTGACTACAGGCATTTATCTAAAACATGAAAGGAATTTATCATAAACAGATATGATAACAACAAAATTTCTCCTCACCCATTCACAAAATATAAGCAGTCATGAATCCTCTGTCATGTCACGGAATCAGGTATACACTGTCCTAGTGATGGGAAGTCTTACAGATGTTTTACCATGGAAAATGTTCAGCCTTGTTTCTGCCCCGCACATCTGCACTAAATATTTCCTTACAGTTTAAAATTTAAAACATTCCAAAGAAGTACTTTCTACCAAAAAGAACTATAATGCTTGTAAGCTGACTATTCTAAAGAGTTAACAGTAATACTGGGAATAGATTGTTTTTATTTGTATTACTTCATTTGGTTTTGTTTTTTGTTTTCTATTTTTGAAACAGGATCTTACTATGCAGTTCAGACTGGCCTTGAACTCACTTTATAGCTCAGGTTGGCCTCGAACTTACAGTGATCTTCCTGCCTCAGCCTCCCGAGTGCTGGGGTTACAGGCATGCGCCATATACTACTTCATTTGGGAGGCAAAATATTTTCCCTAAGTTCAAGACAATTTGCATGGAGTAACCTTTACTTAAGAAGCTGGTGACTTTTTCAGTTCACTCATACTAGGTATGACATCCATGAGAGGCAAAGGGCTGAAAGAAGAGAAGGGAGCAAAAGAGTAGGAAAGGTGGTTATGTAACGCTACCGAGCGTGACACGTTGGTGGCATGCTCCTTTGTGTGCAGCCGACAGGAAATGGGTGCCCACTGAGGCAGCCTGCCAGCCAGCCGGCCTTCAGAAGTTCCTCTCCTATCAGGGAGGGTGGTAGCGGTCTCTTCTCTCATGTTCTACCTATCGATCCTCTGCTGAGGAAGCACAGACTTGGTGGTGTCCTTTTCACATGCTTTGACTACTGAGGTATTATTACTGTGAATAAGTAATACAGGAGAAATATGGGGCATTCTTCAGAATTTAAAATTACTTAAACATGGGCAATTTTGATAATAGATAGACAACCAATAGGTGTGCTTTTAATTCCAGTTTAAATAAGATATCTGGTAACAGAAAACTAGGTTCAATTCCAACTCATTAACAATAAGACAGATTATTATAATCTGCAATGTGTGAGTTTAACTTAAAATACCATTTCATTATCTTACCAGCTCCTCTGATCTTCTCAAGGGTACGGTATCAGGAAGGTGCCTCTTAGACAGTCTCCAGATGTACTGTGATACGAGCTTGCAACAGAGCTCCTGAAGTACCACGTCTGGGAGACAGGCCCCCAGCTGCGCTTCCCAGAAGTCTACCAGGAGCTGAGGAATCACATCTTCATCTTTACCACAGAGCACCTGGCGAACAGAAACAAGCCTTCTGATAGAGCACTGATGATAGCTAGCCAGAACACCACTCCATCATGTGGGTCACGCAAGCAACGCTTTAGTGCCACAGCAAAAACAAATTTAGACATTTGTAACAAGAGTTTGTTGGCTGCACGACTGCATGAACGAAGTTCCTCCAGAATTATTCTTTATTTGTATTTTTATGCTACAAACTGATTAGGTATAAGTCAGTTTTTTCAATAAACAAATGAAAATCTCACGTCTTATTCTTCTTCCTGCCTTTCCACTGATTTTTATCAAGCCACCCAGAAAAATTACATCTTTAATGTGACAAACCTTAAAGAAAGAATCCGCCTCTTCAACTCCGATTTTGTTGTTCTTCTGTAAACCCAGGATGGCAGCCACAAGCAGTCTAGGCTGAGTCTCCTTCAAGTGACCCGTAAGCTCCGTAGGAACAACCTGTCCCTTCCTCTGTTGAATCAGCAGCCGAGGTTCCAGAATGAAGCCACGCACCAACTTCATCTTCAGATAGAAAGGAAATTTAGAGAAGTTGTGTACAGTGTATTCAGATTTTTCTCTTGCTGGTATATCCTCCTGAATTTGGGATTCAGGGTTAAGCTGTAACAATTTAGTTAAGTCATACTTTTTTGTAAAGACTAGTTCATGTATCCCAAGCAGGGCATCATCAGCTGCCTTAGAAAAGTTATTAATATTTAAGTAAACAACAAGATGTTCAGTTTTTGAAGACAGCCTTGGATTTAGTTCAAATTTATGGAGCTTACAAACTTACAGAAAGAAAATAATTTTTTTTCTAGGATTCTACTCTTTAAAGCAGAAGATGGGGTCTGGGATATAGCTCAGTGGTGCAGTGCCTGCCTGGCAAATGCGAGGTCCTGAGTTTAATTCCTGATATCAAAAAAAAAAAAGCAATATTGACATGTTCTCTTCATTGTAACAAAACATGTCACCTATAAAATAATAAAGAACTTCAGCTCTTATTTTAGAATCACCATTTTACTATTGGCATTTGACCCTATTTAGGGAACAAAACAACAGTATAGGACACAGATTCTGAAAGCAAGCTACTTGGCTCCCTTCTGGATTTCCCACTTGCAAACTGTCATCATGGACATCTCTCTGGGTCTTAGCTGCCTCATCTTCCTAACAGTCATAATAATATCCATCTCATAGCATTGCTGTAAGAATTAAATAAGATTAACATATGCAAGAGCCCTAGATAGCCCTGGGATACAATAAAAGCTCAAATAATATTGCTTTCAATTTTCTTTCCTTAAAGATTAACATCTTTGCCTCACTTCCCTACCTTTTCCAAGAGAAATGACCTTTCTTCCTTTGATGAAGCACTCGAATGTCCAATCTTCTATAAAGTCACTTGTGATATCTACTAGACACCTAATAAGGCTCACAGGAAACATTCTCTTTGCTATATTTGAATACGCATTCCTCTGCTCTCTCTCTAGTGAACATACCATATTTCTCATGCCAGAGCAAATTGTTGGCTCTGGTTAGAGAGAGCCTGTATATTCTTCAGTACTGATCACAGTGTGCTGAATGTACTTCACACTAAGTAGAAAGACCTTTGATGATTCGCTGGTGTCATTATCAGTCTTTCTTCTTTTACATTTGCCAGATCCAAAGTCCCACTCTGATCACTTCCCTGCTAATATTAAGTCTGCTGCCCATTACAACTAAGAAAGCATAAGCTATAAAAAGCAAAAACTTCTCTGGACTTCAACTTTCTCTATCCTCCTGCTGTTGACGCCAGGCAGAGCACCATACCTCTGAATGACTTTTCATTTCACTCCTATGCATGTCAAGATCTCCCATCTTTAGAGCCAGCGCTGCTTTCATCAGTGTCACTAAAACTGAGGAGAATCCACAGGTTTCCAGCTTCCTTAGATATCTCAAGGCAGTCAAAGGATTCACATTCTTCATAGAAGGACTACAGAGAATATGGGGCAATTGTTTCGGCTCGGCTACGTGAAACATCTGAATCACTTTTGCTGCTAATTCCTTTGAGGAGCAAGAACAAAGAATAAAAGGTCTGTCAGCCAAAAGAAATCAAAATCAAACATATGCACACACTCAAAGATAGAAGATACAAACACTGTGATTAAAGATAAAACTATAGCACCATGTTTTGATTAAAAATGAGTTGATTTGGATGCATGGGAGAGCTGAGATGACCTGACATGATCTTTGCTGAATGATAATGAAGATAAAGCAGTAGAAATAAGCACCAGGTTGTGACTAACATTTCTAATTTTTTTTTTTTTGGTAGCACCGGAGATTTAACTCATGACCTCGCACTTGCCAGGCAGGCACTTAGGCCACTGAGCTAGATCCCAGGCACTTGTCTTTTTGAGACAGGGTCTCACTATGCCATTCAGGCTGGCCTTGAGCTCACTTTGTAGCCCAGGCTGGTCTCCAACTCACAACGATCCTCCTGTGTCAGCCTCCTGAGTGCTAGGATTATAGGCGTGAGCCACCACGCCTAGCAACATTTCTAATTCTAGCAGGAATTCAGAAGAAGAAAGTAAGTATTCCATCAAATTACACTTTAAAAAACAACTTAGCTCAAAATACATAAAATGAAGCAATCTATATGAGAAAACTTTTTCTGACAAAAAAATTTGGTATTACAATTTCCAACTATATTTAAAATATATTAGGGACTAAAAATATTCCCTAATAATGTCTTAAAGTCATTGGGCCAAGGTTGTCCAAGTGAAGTGTTGGACACCTGGAGAATAGAGGTGCCAGAGTTGTGGGAAGGACTGCGGATGAGAAGGCAGGCAAGGCCCATCTTCTGGAAGTCTCACTATTGTCACTGGGCAAGTCCTCTGATCACAGTGGACTGCATCTCCCTGTGTATACAGTGAGGGAACGTAAGAAGATGACTCACATGTTCTATAATCATTAACGAAGAAAAGAGCATATTAGTTTTTTGAGAAAAAGGAATAACAAAGATGAAAAAGTTGAAATTAACTTCCGAATAGTATAATATAGAATAAATAATACAGAATAAAACGAAGAGTTAAAAATATTAGTTATAAGTAAATAAAAACGATATTCACTTCACTTAATTCTTCATCCAGGTTTTCATACAGTGAATGATTAATATAAAAGAGCAACCCCCTCTCATATTTCTGTAATTCATCTTCTGCTGCCCAATCCACGCGGGTCAGAACTTCAGCCAGAGACAAACCAGACATCTTATAGTATGGCAGGGCGAGGTGGGAATTCTGGGTGTCAAGCCTAAAGGGAAGGAAACAAAACCCCTCACATCTCTGAATTTTAAGCCTGCATGTTTAACATACCCAATAGAAAACAGATCATGCTTTCCAAAGACATAAATCTCAAAATACTTTTGCAGTGCCATTAGTGACTAAAACACTTAAGTTTTATTTTTAAGTCATTCTAATTAATGCAGTTTCTTTTTGTATGTTTATAATATAGAAGAATTCATTAAATGAATTATAATACAATGTGGCTCTAAAGGAAAGGTGTTACAGGTAGAAAAAGTCTGTTTTATTAATTTACAATCATTCACATGGGTCAAGAAAGCCTCTGAGACACACACACACACACAAATTTGTAAATAACATTCTCAAAACAAAAACAATAATTACAATCTACTCTACTAACTGACACCATAAAAGCACTGTACTAAGAGTAAAATCAGCCTGTCCAAATGACGCCTGCGCTTTAAGCTAACACTGATAAGTAATAGGACTGAGATTTTTCACTAGTAATGGGTACCTCAGGACCCAAAAAAACTTCTAATTCCAAAGTTAAGTGGTAGAAGACTACGAACTTGAGACTTACTGCTCATCTAATATATAGTGACTCTTTCAAGACAGGAGATGCACCACCTTCATCTGTATCTCTAAGCCTAGCCCAGTGCAGGGCATGTAGCATGTGTTCAATAAATGCTTGTGAAATATGTAAATAAACCACTTCCCTTCACATGTTCCCCTATTTATGACTGTTGGCTAAAAAAGCTGGAAACTATATGCAATATTCAAGACAGCCTCTATACCAAGGGTCTAAGGAGCATTACCAACCTGCTGTAGCAATCTCCAAGGTGCCCACAGCTTTCTTTAAATGCCTCCAAAAGCTCTGCTTTCTCTCCGGGTTCCAGCTGACTGGCATCCATCAGGGCAGCTCTCACTAACAGATGGGCTTCGCTGAGAAGGTGGATGCAGCTCTGGGTTTTCACAGTCTTGTAGGTGTTACTATAGTCTACCTAGAACCACAGATGACAGCTAATGTTGCGGCAGTGACACATCTGACAGCCTTCCAGTTCCTAAACACACCTAACTTGTGTTAGTAACATTTACATTTGAGCACTTTAAACACTGAAAGTAATACAGTAAATACGTGATTATGCATCATTCAATAGGCCCTTAGCTGAGAGTTTTCTTTCTCCACAATTTGTGAGCCAGTTTGACACATATATTAGTATAAACACTACCTTGTCTAACTGCTTTAAGGACCAAAGAAGGCTGGAGACGTAGCTCAGCAGCAGAGCACTTGCTTAGGATGAGCAAGGCCCTAGGTTCAATCCCCAGCACCATAAAAACTAATGAAGTTTTCAAAAATGAGTTAGAGAACGTGGAAAGAACACTGTAGTATTAGCCATACAATTAACTTAGTGACCATTTGGTCCCAATTTGATAAAGCCAGGGAAACATTTGAAATAGTTAACTTTTCTTTTTACATTATGTGAATTAAAAAGAAAACTCTTTCAAATTAAGACTGAATATTCCTTCCTGAGTTTCAACTTAGGGTCTACTGCATCTACTGCATAATTCGCAAGGGATCATAAAGATTATCACTAGCTAATTTGAGTCAATCAGTATATTCAGATGCTAGTGGTCAGATTAGCTAGATGAAGTCTAATACCTTCAATTAAGCAAGACTAAAAAGACAGTACCAAGCTGATATACAGTAAATATCAGCATAAATTGCCAGGGGCACAGGCGATGAGGAAACATTTTTACCTGCTTAACAAAATTAACATCACTAGTGAGGGTCAGATGAACATCATGTCCCTCAAGGTATTATACACTAAAAAAAATTAAGAATGCATAATCTGGACCTAATCATGAAAAAATAATCTAACAAACCCAAAATGAAGAACACTGTAAAAAGGTAGAGGAGAAAGATTTATTTGTCAAAAATGAAATGTCAGTGTCATAAAATACAAGGGAAGGCAGCAGAAATAGTCCAGATTCAAGGAGGCTAAAAAGACATGATAGCCAGGCATGGTGGCACATTCCTGTAATCCCAGCACTCGGGAGGCTGAGGCAGGAGGATCGTTGCAAGTTCAAGACCAGCCTGGGCTACAAAGTGAGCTCAAGGCCAGCCTGAACTGCATAATGAGACCCTGTCTCAAAAAGAAAAAAAAAAAAAAAAAAAACAAGACATGATAACCACATATATTACCTGATGGCAAACTGGATCCTAGAATAAAGTGGGTGGAGAATGTTTATAAGCCATTACTGGGTCAACTGACAAAATTGGAGTAAGAAGTGAAGATTAGCTATCATTACTAGGTCAAATTTATTCAAGTATGTGACTATAGTATGGTTATACAAGAGAATATCCTGATTCATAGAGAATATACAATGAAGTGTTTAAGTGCAAAAAGTTACTATATATTAAGTTTACTTTCCAACGGGTCAGAAATGAAAAAAATGTGTGTTGAGAAAGCACAAGAGTATAAACAGAAAGAGAAGCAAAGGGGTAAAGCACTGGCTATGAGTGTATTTGTAAGGGGAAAATAGGGTTTCTTTGTACTATTCTTATTCTTTCAACTTTCCTCTAAGTTTAAATTATTTCAAAATAAAAAATTAAAATCACTGGCAGTGATGAGTAGGAAGCTGTCACCCTTAAAACAAGAGTAAGGATGTCCACTCCAGGCCCCTTCTTGGTCCAACTGCAGTGTCCTAGAACAATCTGCTAATATGCAAAGAAAGAAGGAGAGATAGGCATAAATGGTCTTACATTTTTTTCTAACTCCACTTTATGTTTCTCTTTGCTAGGGTTCGAAGTCAAGGGCAAGAGCTACAAATATTTAGTGTGGGTCACTGATGCTTTTTAGAAGGTGTTTGAATAAAGGACTTTTAATTTTAGTGAAGGGAATTTTTAGTGGCTCCTCAAAGGTTAGAAGCTGTGAAAATGAGAAGGTGAAGAAAGATACACACACCTCTGTCACACAGATCCTGGAAACTGGTTGGCTGTGGCATCCTGAATGTATGATACACATAATCAATTTATGATCATCAATTTTACTCAATTTCTACAGATAGTCAGAAGTCTGAAAAAAGTACCATTTCTTTGTATAGTTGCACTGGTGAGATCGTATTCACAATATACAAACTCCAGCCAGCCTCAGCTACAGGAGATTTGATCTTAACACTGGCATCTTTTCTAGAACTGAAAGCATAACAAAGGTTAATAACCGTTAAGGCAAGATGTGTTATTAATAAATGACAGTATTAGTAAATACTGGGTGCCACAAAATACTGTAACTATGAAATCACTTTCATTCAGTGATTTCTTCAGTAATCAGCTATATAGCTGGTTTTCATTGAACACTACTATTGAGTACTATATGGGTTAACTATATTGTATATAACTATTATGTATTGGTAAACCAATTGCTTCCAATTCATTCCTTAAGTATTCTCAAATAGCAGACTATGAAAGTACTGCAGGCTATAAAAGTCCCTGTGCCCAGGGTCTCTCCTGCCTGCAGCTTTCATGAGACCAAAAAACACCAAGTAGAAGCATTAGCAGTCTGGAATTAAGTATTCTACTCTGAGCAATATAAAAACAGACTACAAGTTAACTAGCGATTAATGTAATAAAAATGTGATTCAATTTTAAAGTAGATCAGCACATATGTATGGATCATGAATATGCTGTTAGGTTAGAAGCACATTGTTATTAATTTCTTTTGCATAATCAGAAAACAATCTTTGGATAAAAAATAAAACTTCTACAACATCAAAGAAGAAAAACAGTGAAAAAGTCTTGTAACTTTAATTAGCATAAAATGCTTTCTCATTAATTACACAGAAAAGCATGATTTTAAGGTTCTTAGCTAAAATAGGACTGCTTTTTACTAAAACTATTTTAGAATTCATTTTCTCCTGAGTTTCATGGTCCATTATAAAGGCCATTATCAAGGTCTCCAGAACCTCTTTCACCTTCTCTGGAAAAAGAACACCATAGAAAAGCTATGTGATCATTCCAAGTTTTGATTTTTAAAAAGTTGAACTAAGACACGCTACAATTCATTGCAGAAGCTGGCAGGAATGTCTGGGGCGTTGGGGATGCTTACAGAAACCTCCTGGGTGATTCTCTTCTCTCTGGAAAGGCTTCTGGGTCTGCCTTGGTCAAAAGTACCACATGATTTTTAAAATGACAGATGGCTTTCAAGCCTATAAAAAGCTGTATTCTTAAAGCACAGACATCCATACTGACAGGTGGGCAAGCCTGATAAAGAAAAAAGTCACAAATTTAACCAAGGAATAAAGGCATGTAGACTTAAATCATCAAGAATCGGTCTATTTATTCAATAAAATCTCTTCTGCTTCCTTCACCCCTTAGTAAGTCCAAATTCCTATTCTTAAGAGAGTGACAGGTTATGTAACCACTGTCTCTTTTATAGCTACTCAATCAATAACATTAGTATTGGATGACTGAATAAATGCAGACAGAGGGTCCCATGGCTGCAGGAACTCCTGCGGAGTGTTTCTGGCAGAATCCTCTAAGATGATAAAGTGCCACCCAGGCAAATGCCCACTTATAGTGGGCTGGTTTGGATAACACCCAAATGGCAATCTTAGGCAAAACTCACACCCTGTGGAAGAATATTCTATGGCACGGAGAGTATATATAATGGTTTCTTTGTGGGTGGGTGTGTGCAAAAGATTCTCCCATGTTCAGAGAGCCCTGACTGAGATCTTTTGGGTGTGAACAAAACCAGAGCCAGAATAGCTCACAGATTGGACCTGTGAGGTAAATTAAGGAGCCAGGCTACTGCTCCTAGAGGAGACCACTAACTTATATAGAATGGACAAGAAGAATAATGTCAGTGTCATTTCTAGGATCTCACAAAATGATGCTCACAGATCTCTGATTGCTCCTCCATTAATGTTTTGATTCTGAGGTCATCATCAACATCCCTTTGTATAAAATGG
>RJWT010038623.1:0-12837 GCA_004365215.1 Cuniculus paca | reverse complement strand
TAATGAAAGAAATGCTGAACACATCTAAAGAAGACATAGTTAAAAAAAAAGAGGAGCACTGAAAAATGATGGAAACCTTGAATCAACAATACAAGAAAGAATTAGAATGCATGAAACAGATTCCAAGAGATATCCAGGAAATCAAAAATTCCATCGAAAGCTGTGGCAAAGCCACCTCAATGAATGTGAAGATAGACTTTCAGACCTCGAAGACAAGATTGCAGCTAGTGAACAGGAAAAGAAAGATCTTTTAAAAATAACAAGGAGCCAAGAAACAACAATTCAACAGTTGCAAGATGATGTAAAGAAAAACAATATAAGATTGACAGGTGTAAACAAAAAAGGAGACAACATAAAGGATATAAAAAGACTATTTGTGGAAGTAATAGTCGAAAATTTCCCAAACATGGGAAAGGAAACTGACATACAGGTAAGTAAAGCATATAGAACTCCAATTAGCCACCAGGTGTGGTGGCTCACGCCTTTAATCCCAGCACTCGGGAGGCTGAGACAGGCGGATCGTTGTGAGTTCGAGACCAGCCTGGGCTACAAAGTGAGCTCAAGGCCAGCCTGAATGGCATAGTGAGACCCTGTCTCAAAAACAGGGCTGGGGATCTAGCTCAGTGGTCTAAGCGCCTGCCTGGCAAGCGCAATGTCATGAGTTCAATCCCCAGTGCTGCAAAAAAAAATAAATAAAAATAAAAATAAAAAAGAACTCCAATTAGCCATACCCAGAATAAATCTACACCCAGACATATAATGATCAACATCCCAAAAATTCAACATAAGAACAGAATATTAAAAGCTGTTAGAGAAAAGAAGCAAATCACCTATAAAGGAAAGCCCATCAGAATCACAGCAGACTTCTCAACACAAACAATCAAGTCAAGAAGAGCATGAAGTATTTCAAATCCTAAAGGAAAATGATTTCCAACCCAGACTGATGTACCCTGCAAAACTATCCTTCAAAACCGAAGGAGAAATAAGATACTTCCACGACAAAGAACAACTGAAGAACTTCATGACCACCAAAACAATCCTATAAAGAATACTGAAAGATATTCTGAATAGACATAAAAATAACTACGACTTCAAGAACACCAACAGTAAAAATCCACCAAGCAGAGCAAACAATTAAACAGAGGGGAAAGGTAAACAACCAACAGCAGAAAGATAATATGACAAAAATAAGCCAATATATATCAGTTATAACCATTAATGTAAATGGCCTCAATTTATCAATTAAAAGAAACAGACTGGCCTGGCATGGTGGTACACACCTGTAATCCCAGCACTCAGGAGGCTGAGGCAGGAGGACCATTGTGAGTTCGAGACAGCCTGGGCTACAAAAGTGAGCTCAAGGCCAGTCTGAACTGCATAGTGAGACCCTGACTCAAAAAGACAAAAAAAAAAAAAGAGAGAGAGAGCAAGAACAAGAAAAATGAAAAAAGAAAGAAAGAAAGAGAGAGAGAGACTGGCAAAGTGGATCAAGAAATATCATCCAAACCATATGCTTTGTACAAGAAACCCATCAAATCCAAAAGGCAATTCATAGACTGAAAGTCAAAGGATGGAAAACAATACTTCATGCAACAGGAACCAAAAAAAAAAAAAGCAGGGGTAGCTATTCTGTTTGCAGACAATGTGAACTTCAAACCAAGAATAATCAAAAGAGATAAAGAAGATCACTACATACTGGTTAGGGAAAAACTTCAAAAAGAAAAGATAACAATCTTAAATATATATGCACCAAATTTGGGAGCACCCAGCTATATAAAGCAAATATTAATAGACATGAAAAATCAAATATGCAATAACACAATTATAATGGAAGACCTTAACACCACATTGACACAAAGAGACAGATCAACTAGACAAAAAAAATCAGCAAAGAAATAGCAGAAGCGAATCAAACTTGTGAACAAATGGACTTAATAGACATGTGCAGAATGTTCCACCCAACAATGTCAGAATACACATTCTTTTCAGCTTCACATAGGACATTCTCTAAAATAGACCACATACTAGCTCATAGAACATGCTTAAGTAACTACAAAGGAATCGAAATTATTCCATGCATATTATCTGATCATAGTGCCATGAAACTGGAAATTAATGACAAAAGAAACTGCAAAAACTCCATAGACACATGGAAATTAAATAATACACTCCTGAACAATCAATGGGTCATGGAGGAAATTAAAGAAGAAATTAAACAATATCTACAAGCAAACAAAAGTGCAAATACAACTTATCAGAACCTATGAGCTGCAATGAAAGCAGTTCTCAGAGGGAAATTTATTGCAGTGAATTCCCACATCAGGAAAACAGAATGAACATAAGTAAATAACCTAACACTATACCTAAAACATCTAGAAAAAGAAGAGCAAGTCAAGCCCAAAGCCAAAAGAAGGGTGGAAATTATAATGATCAGAGCAGAAATTAACACAATTGAGACTAAGAAAACAATACAAAGAATCAACGAATCAAAGAGCTGGTTCTTTGAGAGAATAAATAAAATTGATAAGTTCCTAGCCAACTTTATTTTAAAAAGGAAAGGGGCCGGGGATTTAGCTCAGTGGCCTAAGCGCCTGCCTGGCAAGCACAAGGTCATGAGTTCAATCCCTGGTGCCACACACACACACAAAAAATTTTAAAAAGGAAAGAAAAACTCAAATCCATGCAGTAAGGAATGAAAAGGGTAAAATCACTACAGACCCTGTGGAAATACAGAAGATTCCCAGCACTTGAGAGGCTGAGACAAGAGAATTGTTGCGAGTTCGAGACCAGCCTGGGCTACAAAGTGAGCTCAAGGCCAGTCTGAACAGCATAGTGAGACCCTGTCTCAAAAAGACAAGGGCCGGGGATTTAGCTCAGTGACCTAAGTGCCTGCCTGGCAAGCACAAGGTCATGAGTTCTATCCCCAGTGCCGCAAAAAAAAAAAAAAAAAAATACAGAAGATCATCAATACCTACTTCGAAAACCTTTACTCTCATAGGTTCAATAACACAGAAGAAATGGACAGATTCCTAGAAACATATGAATTGCCGAAGCTGGATTAAGAAGAGGTAAAACTGCTGAAACCCAATTTCAGTCAATGAAGTTGAAAACATAATTAGAACCTTACCAACCAAGAAAAGTCCAGGTCCTGATGGGTTCACAGCTGAATTCTACAAGAAATTCAAAGAACACTTAATGCCAACACTCCTCAAACTCTTCAATGAAATTGAAAGGGAAGCAATTCTCCCTAACTCATTCCTGGAAGCAAGTATTACCCTAATACCAAAACCAGAGAAAGACCCAACCAAAAAAGAGAATTATAGACCAATCTTCCTAATGAACATAGATGCAAAAATCCTTAATAAAATACTGCCAAACAGAATGCAGCAAGTCATCAAGAAGATTATACACCACAACCAAGTGGGATTCATCCCAGGAATTCAGGAATGGTTCAACATATGCAAATCAATAAACATAATACACCATATCAATAGAGCCAAAGATAAGAATCACATAATCATCTCAATAAATGCAGAAAAAGCTTTCTATAAAGTTCAACACTCATTCCTGATAAGAACCCTATGGAAAATCAGAATAGATGGTCTTAACCTCAATCTAATAAAAGCCATCTATGACAAACTAACAGTCAGCATCATATTAAATGGTCAAAAACTGAAAGCTTTCACTCTAAAATCAGGAACAAGACAAGGCTGTCCACTATCACCATTCCTATTCAATATAGTGCTGGAAACATTAGCCAGAGCAACTAGACAACAGAGAGAAATAAAAGGAATAAGGATAGGAAAGGAAGAAGTTAAATTATCATTTGCAGATGACATGATACTCTACATAGAAGATCCCCAAAACTCCACTGAAAGACTTCTAGATGTAATAACCAAATTCAGTAATGTAATAAAGTCAACACTCAAAAATCAATAGCATTCCTGTACACAAATAACAAACTCACTGAGAGAGAATTAAGAAAAACCACACCCTTTACAATAGCATCCAAAAAAAATGAAATACTCTGGAATCAATCTAATAAAGGAAGCAAAAGATTTATACAGTGAAAATTACAGTACTCTGAAAAAAGAAATCAAAGAGGATCTTAGAAAATGGAAGACATTCCTTGTTCATGGACAGGAAGAACAAACATTGTGAAAATGGCCATTCTCTCAAAATTGTTGTACAGATTTAGTGCAATTCCAATCAAAATACCATTAGCATACCTCACAGATCTAGAGAAATCATTCCTAAAATTCATCTGGAACCACATGAGACCTAAAATAGCAAAGACAATTCTGGGCAACAAAGGCAAGGCAGGAGGCATCACAATCCCTGACTTGAAGTTATACTACAAAATTACTGTGATAAGATCAGCATGGTACTGGAATAAAAACAGACCTGAAGATCAATGGAATACATTAGAAGATACAACTATAACTACAAACACATTCAGTTACCTTATCTTTGACAAAGGGGCCAAACATGTTCACTGGAAGAAAGACAGCATCTTCTATAAGTGGTGCTGGAAAAACTGGCTTTCCACATGCTGAAAACTAAAACTAGACCCATGCCTATCACCATGCACTCAACTAAAGTCAAAATGGATCAAAAATCTAGATATTAAAGCAGAAACACTAACAAAGTAGGTAGAAACCTCAAAGAATAGGCAGACAATTCATGAACAAAAATCAAACAACACAGGAAATATTTCCCAGAATCAACAACTGGGATCTCATCTTATTAAAAAGTTTTTGCATATCAAAAGAAATCTCCAACAGAGTGAAAACAAAACCCACAAATTGGGAAAAAATCTTAGTCAAATGTCCCTCAGATAAAGGATTTTTATCTAGAATATATAAAGAATTGAAAAAAATCAGATCCCCAAAATTCAAAGACCCCATCCAAAAATGGGCATCTGAGATGAATACACACTTCTCAGAGGAAGAAATCCAAATGGCAAATAAATACATGAAAAAATGTTCAGCATCATTGGTCATTAGAGAAATGCAAATTAAAACATCAGTGAGATTCTATCTCACTCCAGAAAGAATGGCCAGGATCAAGGAAACCACCAATAATAAATGCTGGAGAGGCTGTGAGGGGAAAGAGATCCTTCTGCACTGTTGGTGGGAGTGTAGACTGCACTATGGAAATCAGTGTGGAGGTTCCTCAAAAAGCTGGGATTGAAGGTTCATTTGACCCAGCTATCCTGCTTCTGGGCATATTCCCGGAAGAATTGAAAACATCACACCACAGCGATATATGTGTAACCCTGTTTATAGCAGCACAATTTGTAATAGCCAAATCTTGGAAACAACCCAAATGCCCATCAACTGAGGAATGGATAAAAAAAAGTTGTGGTATTTTTATACAATAGAGTTCTACTCCACTACAAAGAAGGATCATATTGAGGATTTCATAGGTAAATGGATGAGACTTGAGACCACACTCGTAAGTGAAATAAACCAAACTTACATGTGTACATACCATATTGAATCTCTGGTATAAGAATCTAAAAGGGTAAATAAGATCCAAAATCTTTAATAAATATTGTGAAAGAGTAAGAAACTGCTCAAAGGGGGAAAAATAATTCAGATAGGGAATCAAAGAAAGGAAAGAAGGGAAAAGAAAAAAGATATAAATTTGTATATATACACTTAAGATAGCTAAAATGATTGTACTACTAATTCTATTAGTTCTTGGAACAAAACAGTTAACATTCACAAGATTAGATCAATTTTGCATGTCTATGTCTGGTAATGTGAGTAACTCTTTTGAAGATAGCTATGCAAAATAACAACCTTTGCTAAATTCCTACCACCTTGTTTTGAAAGCCTATATTGTTATTGTTTTGAGTTTTTTGTTATCATTGTTTATTTGTCTCTTTTGTTTCTTGTTTTTCTTGTATTTTTTTTTGTTTTTCTCTCTTTAAAAAATAAATAAAATAAAATAAGATGGTACCTTTCAATAAAAGGTCAAATGTCACTTTAAATAGAGTTATCTACCAGGTATGGTGGCACATGCCTGTAATCCCAGCACTCTGGCAGGCTGAGATAGAAGGATCACAAGTTCAAGCCCAGTCTGGGTAACTGAGTGACTCAGTGAGACCCTGTCTCAAAATGAATGAATGAATGAATGAAGGCATGGATGAGGCTGGGGCTACAGCTCAGTGTAAAGCTCTGGGTTCTACTCCCAGTACGCACACACTCAGAGGCTATAATCCCTGTTCTAGGGAAACACACAATCCAATGGAGCCTTCACCTGGTGCTTCTGGGATCCTCGGCCGCCTGTGCTCAGGTTGGGAAAACAGCAGGCTGTAAGTGTGATTGCCGCTGTAAGTGTGATTTCCACTGCAAGTGCTACCTCCAGCCACCTCCTACTCCTCCCACTAGTATTTATTTGCTTGTTTGCTGATGTCTAAATCCCCTTTAACTGCTGCTGTATGTTTTCACCGCTCTGGTAGATTTGAGGTTTGCATTACCAGCAGCCGAAAGAGAGGCAGCACGGTGTGCCGGGGCCCCTGTGCCTAACCACCTGCCCTTCTGACAGTGGGGAACCTGGGAAGGGAAGGGTGCAGGCAAGGAGCACCGTGAGGAGGAGGAGACAGCACAGGAAAGCTAGGCTGGGGGTGAAAACGAAGTCCACCCACCTTCGCAGCCTGCCTTGCTGTGTCTGTGAAACGGGGCACTCCTCTTCTGGCCTGCATTCTCATTCAAAAGGGACTTGTTACAAAGAACACAACCTTCTCCCAGGAACAAACATCTGGAGCCATCTTCTAATACTGAACCATGTAAAACACAAAGCTAAAAACTTTTGGAAAATTGAAGATGGCAGCATTAAGATTTAGCTTTCCTTATTACAAGGTCCATTCAACTAATGTTTATTTTATGACCACTACTTCTTATCATTGCTGATCTGAGTCATAAACTAAGTTATAAACTAGCTTATCACTTGTTTCTTTCCATATTGTCTCATAAGAAGTCCCATTCATGCCACATATTTTACTATACACTAACATTTTAAAAACCCATCAAGTGCATCTAAATAACATTTTCCAAGATAATCATGAGCATTTCAGTAAATAACCACATTCCTTATTTTAGCATTACTGAATCTGAAATTGCTTCATCTCAAGTACTGCTTTGCAAGTGTTTGTTCATCAAGAACTGCAATCAATAAAAGAAAGAAGACAAAGAAGAGAATAAGCTATTTTCTACATTATGACTAGATTGTCCAGGTGTCATGCCTGGAAAACATTGCAGTGACATTCCTCATCGTGTTTCCAATCCTTCAGAAACACAGACATTCCTCTGCAATCTGCAAAGCTCTGGGTACCACTGAGTCCTGCTATCAGCAACAGCAGCCAGGAAAGGAGCCAAATGTACTCTACCTGATGGCGTCTTCTGGTCCAACTTGGGGCACTTAGGTTCTTCTTGGAATTCTTCCTCCTGAGTTCCAGTCCCACAAGCCAAAAAACCAGAGAGAAAGTAAAAGATAGCATGAATTTATAGCAACACCTTTTCTGCAAACCTGAGACCAAAAATCTGAGAAAATTACACCAAGCCCTGCAGAACTGAAGCTTTGGACAAGTGACAAATATAATCGTGGCTGTCTAACTATGGGAGAGTTGGTTCCACCATTCCAGGTGCAATACATCTGGAAATGCCTATGAGTATCATCCCCAGAGTAGTGTAATCCAGGGGCCTTCTGGGACTGAGACATTTGTGGACAGTTACTCAGACAAGCTTCTCCATAAGAATTCTGCCAGTGTGACAGACCAAAGAAAATGTTGTTTTATTTTTCATAATTCAAGAAGCTGTTTTCATATACTCTTGAAAGTTCATAGTTACTTTAATCTCTGGGAAGGTGGAGTGCACAGTCTTCTTTTAGACTGGTATGATATTCTTTATGTATCATATTTTATTTTATTAATATACATAAATTATACATTTTAGAGGGGCTTGATGTGATATTTAAACATAGCCATAAGAAATTCACTAACCAAGCCCAACCTGCCTTTACCCACCCTTTTCCCCCCAATCCTTCCAAGCCTAATGATTGCTATTATACATTTACATCAATATTTTTTAGTTTGCACATACAGTGCTTGTCTTTCTGTGCCTGGGTTATTTCACCTAACATGATGTCATCTAGTTCCACCCATTTTGTAGTGAAGGATGGGATGTCACCTTCATTACAGCTGACCAGTACTCAGTGTGCACCCCACATTTCCTTTATCCACTTCTCTACTGATAGGCTCCCAGGCCAGTTCCATACCATGCTATTGTGAATATGCTGGGATAAACATGGATGTGCAGGAATCACTTTGCTATGTGAATTTCACACCAGTTGCATAGTCACCAAGAAGCAGTATAGCTGGATCTATCTTTAATGTTTTGAGGAACCGTGGTACTGTTATTTACATGGTTATACTAATTTACATCCCCACAGTGTACAAGAGGTGTCACGATAACTGGTATTGTTTACAGACAACTGCTACCGCTGTAACACTGATAAAAGCAGAGGTGGCTGGAAGTGAGGACTGTAAGTTAGGAGGAACACCGAAAGGATGCCTCTTTGATTTTTGTCTGCAAGATGACTTTATGATGAGTCATTCACTTTTCCTGTTGTGGGCCACTTCTGTGGGATCTCGGTCTTTAGGCGGGATCCACTCTAACACCCCTCAATGCACTGTGGAAGCTTGCTTCCCACCTTGAAACAATTTCTGTGTACTTTGTCCTTCCTAAGAATTTAGCCCAACACAGGATATTCTAGACTATGACAAGGCACATGGGTATGGAGCTCCACATAGGATAGCTGGGACTATTCTGACACCAGGGTGGAATGATGGAACTCAAAACCTGATACTTTCCATCACAGACACACTCTCAAATTTGTCATACCTTTGCCAGTTGGTAGGTAATGTCTTGTACAGATCAGAAGCCACGAGACTCTCAAGGTCAGTAAGATAGAGAAATGTGCTTTTTAATTCATAAAGACAAGTTTCACTTCATTGTATCAGTTTTAGTTCCTAAGGGAATTGGCATTATCTGTGTCAGCAACAAGAGTTTTTCCAGAAATCAAAAACCATCTTCAAATGTTCATCATCAGAGTTTTAACAGTTTCCCAAGTTTATCCTACTGTTAAAACCCATGAAACAGTATTGGCATGGGCCCTCTGTACACAAGGCCTCAGTCCAATTACCTCAAATCTATGTGTGACAAGAAATCTTAATAAAAGTTGCCTCTAAACTTGAGTTTCTTTCTTAAAAGGGTGGGAATTAGTGGTATGCCAAAGGACATGCAAATAGTAGAAAAGTCCTATCCCATAGCAATTAAATGTACAGCAAGTAATTTATTTCATAAGGCCCAACAGACTAGTATATAATAAAAACAGGAGGAGTTACTGTATAATACAGCCACAGGGAAAGTCTCTTGAGATAGCAAAATTATCCAAATAAAGTTCTTTCATACATAAAAAATCCTCCCCCTTGAGCTGATAACAGTACTAACATTTTATTACTCTGAATTCTGGAATTGTGAAACAAGAGCTCTTTAGCTTTTCTCCACACATACTTAGTATTCTATTTCCATTCCACTAAGTTTCTGTTTAGTAAGAGCTACAAAGCCTGAAACAGTCTGTAGGGGAAAGGCTATTTGCAGTCCTCCTGCTGGAGAGCTCTCAGCACAGGATAAACAAACATCTGTCTGCGATCGGATAAACTATGTTCTATTTAGAGAAAAGAGGCTGAGCCCCTTCGATTCATGGCCTCTTCCTCTTGGTGACAGCCTGTGATTTGCTGAACTTGTTCTTAGTGGCTTTTCCCCAGCAACACTAGGATACAAGGACAACAGCCCAGCCGTAGTACATCTGTTGATTTTGTGGCTCAGACTCGCACTCTAGGTACTAAGTGTGGCCTGACTTCCTCTTTAAAGGAATGCTTTCCCATCCTGAAGGAAGTGTGGCTCCTGTAGTCTAATGTGGTCCACAAAACAGATTCTACTCCAGAAGAGGCACATGTGATGCCAGGCTGTTCCCATCAGTCTGCTGCATTGGTATATGTGACCCAGTCAGGGCAAATGAGAGGGAATCAGATTTTCCTCTGTGTTTCTGGGAAGATGGGAATATACTCCTAATCCTTACCCACTGACCCTGAGATCTGAGATGCATGTGGAGCTTAGTGTTGCTCCTGTGGCCACCGTCTTGCTCTCATGTGCTGCCAAGACTGATGTCCACATCTAAGAAGGCAAAGCCAAGAGATGAACTGACACTGAGTCCTGGTAACATAAACTGAGCGCCCAGCCCAGCCAGGCCTGACCCAACCTTCACCTTAGACATTTTGCATAAGTCAGCTGATACATTTCTTTTTAAATCAAACTTGTTTCTGTCAGATTTTCTGTCCTTCTAACAGGATGAATCCTGGCCAATACACCAATGTAAACACCTTAAGTCTCGAAGCCAGAATCATGGCTGACCATGGGCTTCTCTCCCGCCTGTGACCTCATATGACCCACAAAGCCAACTTCACCATCATGATGAGCAAGCAGGTATTACAGGTTGAATATCCTTATCAAAACTGTTTGGGTCCAGAAGTGTTTCCGATTTAAGTATTTTCAGATTTCGGGATATTTGCATATACGTAATGAGACATCTTGGGGATAGGACCCAAGACTAAAAACAAAATTCACTTGTGTTTCATATGTACTTTAAATACACAGCCTGATGATTATTTTATATAAAATTTTAGGGTACTATGGTTTGGTGATGACCAATCACATAAGATCAGGGGTAGAATTTTCCACTTGTGGTATGTTGGTGCTGAAAAAGCTTTGGATTTTAGAGCATTTCAGAGTTTGGATTTTCAAATTAGGGATGCTTAACCTGTATCATTATTTCATTTGAGGCCTAATTCCAAAGTATTTTATCAAGAGGTTGTGCTAACCACAATTTGGTATGATTTGGGTATAAGTTTCTTTTGCTAAAATTCACCTGATTGGGTAGGAGGGGCACAAAAACCAGATCTGAAAAATGACCCATTCCCTCCCGATAAGGTTGAATTTTAATTTTAAATCAGTTTTCCTTAAACACCAAGCATTTAAAGAGTTTTCAAATTCTCTCTACTATGGGCCATGCTACAAAAACATCTCTCAGTGTATAATTTTTTATATTTTTCTCATACATATAAGTGTGGATTAGAGTTTTAAAGATATGATTCTTGATCAAAGCCTGTGTTTTTGAGACTCTTGATACAAATTCAAAATTACTCTCCAAAATGTCTCAGCAGGTTAATGTGTTAAAGTATCATCATTTCATTACAAGCCCTGGACCAGCATCTAATTCCATATTTGATGGATGCAAAGCTGCTTATGAGAGGAAATTTTAGAAGCCAGTCCCAACACTGACCACATTCCAGGGCTGAGGCTCACGTGCCATCACATCACTCCTGATAAGGGTTTGTTTCATTTTCCGCGGGAGCCCAGAGCTAGGCCCTGTCCATCCCAACCAAATCACTGGTTCTCCCGGGGCACAGACAGCACTTTCCTTCTTCAACTTTCACTGTATGCCTATTCTCTCACTCAACAGGTACTTAACAACAATTTTTGAGTGAATTGAAATGCTTGCCTACTTTATATCTTTTTTTTTAAATTGATTAAGTTTATTGGTACAATTTAGAGATACATAGTGATCATATTCATCATAGGGAATTTGTCCCTGTATATGATATATTTTTGTTTAATGCACCAAATAGTAACACATCTCACAACAAAGTCTCAAACACTGTCCCTCCTGGTAACACAAACAGCAGCAATTTCTCCAGAAAGGATGCCGGAAGCAGCCTCACCTCCATTCCAAACTCTAATCTAACTTATAATATGAGCTATGTTCTTGAGTGCCTGCAGTGCCACACGAATTCACTTAATCCTCAACAAACTCAGTTGGTAATTTTGGGGTGGAGGGTTGCCCAAGTTGTCAAACCCATGATCATCCTGCCTCAGCCTTCCAAATAGTTGAGATTACAGATCCATGCCACCTCTCCCAGCTGGGTCAGTATTCTTAATATCATCAATCCTATTTCACAGATGGAGAAACTGTGGCATGGCAGGGTTAAGTAATTCTCCCTGAGGTGGGCATTGTGATGTGCTACCAAGAAGTGTCAGGACTGAAAGATCTACCCTCAAAGCTGCAGGGAAAGCTACCGACAGAGCCCTTACGTTAGAGAGAAGCCGACATCTCTGCCTCTCTGATGTGAGGGCTGAGCAGCCAGGCCCCCTCACTCCAACTCAGAACACTTTGAAGGTTGCTACAATCTGCAGAGCTCCTCTCTATCCAATTCCACTTCTCCCTCTGCTCTTCAGGACAGTGGAGTCCAGAAGCACTCTACAGTTGACTCTGTACACATCGCTTCTGCTTCAGAGTCACTTCCCACAAACCATTGGCACAGCCAAACTCATATATCCCAAAGATGATCAGAAAAACAGATTCAAATCAGGTCTACTCATGCCATAAACCACTCCCTCATATTCCTGGACACCAGTGTCTCTTCCTTTGTTAAAGCTATAGAATCTCAGGCCCTACAACCAAGGTTCTGACTTGGCAAGTATGGGCTCTCGGGTAACCAACTATCCAACTGGCCCAGGACCAAAGTGCACAGGATTTCCAATGCTGGAACCAGGAAAGTCCTCTGCAAACCAGTCCAAGTGGATCACCCTAACTGGGGTATGGCCCTCATGTCTTTAATTTTAATGACATCTTTGGATATCTCAGGTATACCACAAATCTTACAGAACATGCTTTATTGGTAAAAAGAAGTCCTAGTTTTGGGTGTTTATA
>RJWT010038622.1:0-12824 GCA_004365215.1 Cuniculus paca | reverse complement strand
TGTTGTTTTGGACTGCCCTTGTTTATATTTCCTCCCTTGTCTCTTTCCCTCCTGTCTTCTTCACTAGTTCCTCAAAGTTGCTGGAATCTTCCTTTGTCCTCTAGTCTGGCTTCTAATCTCCTCTTCTTTTATTTCTCTATTTTTCCCCCAGATTCCTTTTAAATTTTCTCCTCTGAAAATAAAATTGCTATACTGAGGACATATATACTATATATAATTTTCTGGTTTGTTTTAGATTTTGTTATATTGAGAACTCACAACATGGCTGAATAGGGAAAAAGCCTCAATCAGCGATACTCTGAGAAATTCAACTAGATTTTGTTATATTACCACAAATATTGTTCTTAGGGTTAAAAGTGGTAAATCAATAGTTACCACAGTTTCTCATTCCCAATAAATTGAAGGGGTAGGGCCTTACAACAGACTCAAACCCAAAATCAAGCTACACCTAGAAGAAATCTTTGAGAAGTAGTCATTTCCTAAGGATTCTAAATACTAGCAATAAAGCTACTTGCCACAAGCAACTTAGAAGCATCAATCTAGGAATTAAACTTTAAAAAATAGAAAATGAGAAAATAGTAAGATGCAACCACAGACTTCCAGCCCACCAAAGGCAAACCCAGGGGACAATGAGGTGGAATTCAAAAGTCACCCACATGGACTCTCTGAAGTGGTTATAGTGGAAGTAACAAAGCAGTAGTATGAGACTCCAGAAAAATCAAATCAGAAATAATATCTCAGATAATTACTGAGATGGTGACAATAATGAAAGACTTGGCTAGTGAGTCAAGAGCAGATACAGATTTTAAAAAACAAAGGAGGTTGAGAAAATGATGGAAACCATGGATGCCCCACATAGGAAAGAAATGAAACCTGTGAAACAGATTCAAACAGATACCCAAGAGACTAGAAATTCGGTTGAAAGTATATGCAGCAGAATGAGGAATGTGAGGACAGGGTATCAGATATAGAAAACAGTTAGTGATCATGAAAAGAGAGATTTCTTAAAAATAGCAAGGAACCATGAAAAATCAATCCAGCAGCTGCTATGTGAAGCAAAGAAGAATAACATAGGATTGATCAGAGTCAATGACAATGATAGTTCAAACAGCATTTTTTAAAAAGACTGTTTGCAGAAGTAATGGCAGAAAACTTCCCAAGAATGGAAAAAGAATTTGACACACAGAAAATTGATGCATATAAAACACCAATAATCTATGATCAAACAAATCTACACCAAGGTATGTAATAGTCAAGATTCCAAAAATTCAACACAAAAACAGAATATTAAAAGTTGTTACAGAAAAGAAATCACCTACAAGGAAGAGCCCATCAAAATCATAGCAAACTTCTCACCACAAACTCTCAAGTCAAGGAGAACTTGGAGTGAAGTATTTCAAGTCCTAAAAGAAAAAAACTCCAACCTATATTGATGTACCCCACAAAACTATCTTTCAAGATTGATGGAAAAAATAAGATACTTCCAAGACAAAGAACACCTAAAGAAATGCATGACCACAAAACCAGCACTCCAAAATGTTCTGAAGGACATTCTAGAAAGAGGTAACAAGGACTACAGCTCCATGATCCCCAACAAAATGAATCCAACATGCAATACAAGCAATTAAACAGAGGGGGGAAAAGGGGAACCAACAACAGGAAAATAACATGACAAGGATAAGTCAATATGTATCAGTTGTAGCCATCAATGTAAATGGTCTCAATTCACAATCAAAATAAACAGACTGGAAGAAGGAATCAAGAAGCAACACCAAACAACATGTTGCATACAAGAAATACATTTAACTCAAAAAGAAATTCATAAACTAAAAGTCAAAGGATGGAAAACAATACTCTATGTGACAGGAAACCAGAAAAAAAGCAGCAGTAGGTATTCTATTTGAAAACAAAGTGTACTTCAAGCCAAGACTGATTAGGAGAGACAAAGAAGGCAACTACATCCTTGTAAAGTGAACAATCCAAGAGGAAAAGGTAACATTCATAACTATATATGTACCAAACACCAACACACCAAGCTATCTAAAACAAATATTAAAAGACTCAAAAAATCAAATAAGCACTAATACAGTTGCAATTGAGGCCCTCAATACTATACTATCATAAATAGATCAACTAGACAAAAAATCAACAATAAGATATTAGAATTGAACCAAACTTTTGAACAAATGGACTTAGTAAATGTCTACAGAGTGTTCTACCCCACAACATCAGAATACACATTCTTCTCAGCTGCACATGGAATATTCTCCAATATAGATCACATACTAGATCATAGAACATGCTTAAGTAAATTCAAAGGAATTGAAATTATCCCATACATACTATCAGATCATAGTTTAATGAAATTGAAAATCAATGGCAAAAGATATCACAAGAAATTAAAAAACACATGAAAATTAAATAATATCCTCCTGAACAACCAATGAATCACAGATGGAATTAAAGAAGAAATTAGACAATTTCAACAACATACTGGAATTTATGGGTTGCAATGAAAGCAATCTTATGAGGGAAATTTATAGCAGTGAATTCTCATGTCAGACAAACAAAGCAAGCTCAAGTAAGCAATCTAATGGTGAACCTCAAACTTCTAGAAAAAAGAAGGTCAAGTCAATCTGAAAGCTTGTACAAGGGAAGAAATTATAAAGATATGAACAAAAATTAATGCAATGGAGGTTAAGAAAGCAATACAAAGAATCAATGAATCAAAGTTGGTTCTTTGAAGGATTAAATAAAATCAACCCATAGCCTGTCTTATTTTTTAAGAAAAGGAAAGACTCAAATCCAAGTAATTAGAAATGCAAAGGGTGAAATCACAACAGATCCTGCATAAATCCAGAAGATCATCAGTAAATACTTTGAAAACTTGTATTCTAATATAGAAAACAGAAGAAATGGTCAGATTCCCAGATACATATGAACTACCAAAGGTGAATCAAGAAGATATAAAAATTCTAAATAAATCAATGTCAATCAGTGAAATTGAAAATGTAATTTAAACTGCCCCAACCCTGAAGGATTCACTGGTGAATTCTACAAGAAATGTAGAGAAGTTCTAATGCTGCTACTTCTCAAACTCTTTAATGAAATTGAAAGTGAAGCAATTGATTCCTGGAAGTAAGCATTAGCCTGATACCAAAGGGAAAAAAGGATTCATCCAATCAACAAAGAAAACTACAGGCCAACCATCCTAGTGAACATAGATGCAAAAAGCCTCAACAAGATACTGGCAAACAGAATGCAAAAAATCAAGATTATACACTATGACCAAATAGGATCTATCCCTGGAATACAGGAATGGCTTAATATATGCAAATCTATAAATATAATGCACCATATCAACAAAGACAAGGACAAAAACCATATGATCATCTCAGTAGATGCAGAAAAAGCATTTGACAAACACTCATTTGTCTAATATGAAATCATGATAAAAAGAAAACCTGCAGAAAATTGAATAGAGCATCTTTAATCTCAATCTGATAACAAACCAACAGCCAACTTCATACTAAAAGGAAAACAATGGAAATCTTTCTGAAATCAAGAACAAGACAAGAATGTCCACTGTCACCACTCTTATTCGATATAGTTCTGGAAATGTTAACCAGAGCAATTAGTCAAAAGAAAGAAATAAAAGGAATAATGATGGAAAAAGAAGTTAAATTATTGTAATTATTTGTGAATGACATGATACTCTACATAGCAGACCACAAAAACTCCATCAAAAGTCTTCTAGATTTAATAGCCAAATTCAGTCAGGTAGCTAGGTGCAAAGTCAACACTCAAAATCAATAGCATTGCTGTACACAAATAACAAACTCACTGAGAAAAATTAGAGAAACAATGCTTTTCAAAATAGCATGAAAAAAATGAAATACTTAGGAATCAATCTAACAAAGGAAGCAAAAGATCTATACATTGCAACCTGCAGTATTCTGAAAAAAGAGATCAAAGAGGATATCAGAAAATAGAAAGATGTCCCCTATTTTTGGGTAGGAAGAACCAACATAGTGAAAATGGCATACTTCCAAAATTGTTATACAAATTTAATGCAATTCCAATCAAAATAGCAATAGCATGTGTCACAGAATTAGAAAAAACAATCCTAAAATTCATTTGGAATCAGAGGAGACCTAAAATATCAAAAGTAATTCTGGGCAACAAAGACAAGACAAAAGACATCATAATCCCTGACTTGAAATTATACTACAAAGCTACTGTATTAAAAACAGCATGATACTGGCAAAAAAAATAAAAAAACAAGGATCAATGGAACAGATTAGAAGATGCAGACACAACTTCAAACACATTCAGTCATCTTATCTCTGGCAAAGAAGCCGAACACTTTCACTGGAAGAAAGATAGCCTGTTTAATAAATGATGCTGATAAAACTGGCTTTCAACATGCCAAAGATTAAACCTGGACTCATATCTTTCACTATGCAGTAAATTAAAATTGAAATGGATCAAAGATCTAAATATTAAAACAGAAACACTAAATCTGCTGGAAGATAGCATAGGAAGAACTCTTAAAGACATTGGTGAAGGCAAAGACTTTATGAACAAAACCCAGACCACTTAGGAACTATCACAAAGAATCAACAAGTGGGATCTCATCTTATTAAAAACCATGTTTGCACAGCAAAAGAAAACAACAGAGTGAAAAGATAACTCACAGAGTGGGAAAATATTTTTGCCAGCTGTTCCTCAGACAAAGGACTTATATCTAGAATATATAAAGAATTCAAAATACCAGAGCCCCCAAATTTAAAGACCCAATCCAAAACTGAGCATCTTAAATGAATAGCTGCTTCTCAGATGAAGAAATGTAAATGGTAAATAAATGTATGAATAAATATTCCACATCCCTGGTCATTTGAGAGATACAAATTAAAACAATGCTGAGATTCCATTTCATTCCAGAAAGAATGGCTATTATCAAGAAATCAATCAATAACAAAAGGCTGTGGGAAAAGAGAAACCTTCTCCACCATTAGTGGGAGTATAGACTGGTGCAACTACTGTGGAAATCAGTATGGAGAGTGTCTTGGCTACTTTTCCCTCTTGCTGGGACAAAACACCTGACAATGTGAAGCAAGGAAAGGTTTATTTAGCTTATAGATTCTGGAGATTTCAGGCCATAATCAGCTGGCTCCAAGGCAGGGTAGCATGGCACTGGGGCAACACTTCAAGGCAACAGCCAGAGCAAAAGGGGGGCATAAACAAGCCTCCTTTCCTCCCTTATATTGTACACAGGTCACCCCCCACCTTCAGCGTGGGTGTAACACTCACAAAATGTCCTTGCCCTCCTTTGTACAGAATGAGGATATTTACAAAGTAAGAACCCTGGCTCCCTACTGGGTTTCTCAGTTAAACTTCTAAACTTCTCAAGTTGGCACAATGTATCAACCATAACAATCAACCCCTTGTCAACCTGACAACCAGGCATATTTTTTTAAATCAGCCTACAAGTACAAAGGCATGCTTATTCTTAACATTTTGCAACTTGAACATTATAACACAGCTTAATAATCCTTAAGAACCAGCATTAAGTCTATCAACATTATATTACATTAGAAACATAACATTTTGTACTTGAACCCCCAAAGACTCATGCACATCCCTTTATGCAAAAGGCATTTAGTCCATCTTCAAGAGTGGCCAAAATCCTAAGTTTCAGCATTACGGAAAAGTTTAAGTCCCAAGTCTCCTCCAACATTGGAAGGCAAACTCTTAGCTGCAAGCCCCTGTACAAATGAAAACAAAGTTAAACACTTCCAACATGCAACCACACTAGATAAACATTTTCATTCCAAAAGTTACAAACAGAAGTATACAAAGCATTGGGACCAAAGCAAGTCCAAAATCCAGCAGGGAAAATGTTAAGTCCTATAGTTGTTTGTCCAGCATCTGAAGCAATCTGTGGCAAATTGTGAGCTCCAAAGGTCTTGTGTGGTTCCACCCCTATGGCACTTCTAGTGGTCACCAATCCCATGGCATCTCTCTTGTGCTGGCTCTGCTCCCCCATTGCAGGTTTCCTTAGATGATCCACGTTCCTGGCTTTTCCAAGCTTCTGGGGTCTCTGGTGCACCTTTGGCTTCACACTCACCATTTCACACACTGCCCTCTCAGGCACACACTGCCTGGCCTCCCAGAACCTCTGAAATTTGGGTGGAAGCCTTCTCAACCTCAGAACTTGTTCATTCCGTGTGCACCTAAAACCAGCACCATGTGGATGATGCCGAGGTCTGCTGCCAGCTGGAGCAGTAGCCAGACTTTCCTCTCTCTTGGCTGCAGAGTTCAAGTGCCTGGATCACTGGACACTCTGAAACTGGTTGTGAGGAAGAGATTTTCTATGTCACCACCATTCTAGAACCTCTTGTGGCCTCTGCCACCAATCTGGAATATGGTGCTCTGAGGCTTTCTCCTCAAAGCAAAGTCTTTCACTTCTGCAGTTTTCTTATGGTTTGTATATTGATGGCCCCCCAAGCCTCATGTAGTCATGGAAGTGGCTGAATCTAACCTTTATGACTGGTTCATTGTATAGCACTGAGATTGGCAGTGTGAGTTCTGCACCCGCCCAGGGGTGGAGCCGACATACAATATAAGGTCGGAAAGGAGACATGTTTTTCCCTCTTTGGCGCGGTTTGCTGTTGCCACTTGCAGCCGCCATGAATGGCTGCCCCTTAGCCATGCCACCCTGCCTTGGAGCCAGCAAAGTATAGACTGATATCTCCAGAATCTGTAAGCTAAATAAACCTTTCCCTGCTTCACTTTGGGTGTCAGATGTTTTGTCCCAGCAATGAGAGAAAAGTAACCAAGACAAGTTTGGAAACTGCAAAGGTTCAAGACTTGCTGTTTTTTGCACTGCCTTCAGCCCATCTTTTCTATTTCTCTGCTCCTCCTCAGTAATCAAGGTCTCAGCTCTATCTTTACAGTTCATAGCTTTATTGGAGCTTCCTTTCTGGCCAAACTCATGTTTCACATCACCCTGCTGGGCTCTGTGCTCTTGAATTACAGCATAATTCTGACTAAAAGCCCCTAACAATAGCCATGCCAGGGCCTCAACATTCGAATGCCTTGAAATTTCTTCTGCAAGATTATTTAGTCCACTTTCCCCAATCTTAGTCTCAGGCAAAGTCTCTGGACATGAGCAAAATGAAGACAAACTTTCTGCCAAGCCATAACACTCAACATCTGAAGTCCAGCAACCAATTCAGCCCTGCTTTCCAGCAGAAACCTCCCAAGCTTGGTCTCTACTAGAAGAATTTCTATCAGCCTTCTGGTCTCCTGAGCTCTGACCAGAATCTCCCCTACAGAACAGCCTAAGCTGTTCCAGGGCTTCTCCTGCAGGCGACATCTCTGAACTTTTCCAAACTCTTCCCACAAGCCATTCCCAAAGGCTCTTGAACCTCATGGTCAGGAACAGTCACAGCAATGGCCCCACTCCACTGGTTCCAAATTCTGTCTTGCTTACTTTTCTCTCTTGCTGGGACAAAACACCTGACACTCAATCTGAAGCAAGGAAAGGTTTATTTAGCTTACAGATTCTGGAGATTTCAGGCCATAATCAGCTGGCTCCAAGGCAGGGTGGCATGGCACTGGGGCAACACTTCGAGGCAATGACCAGAGCAAAAGGGGGGCAAAAACCAGCCTCCTCTGCTCCCTTATATTGTACACAGCCCCTCCCCACTTCAGGGTGGGTGTAACACTCAAAAAATGTCCTTGCCCTCCTTTGCACAGGATGAGGATATTTATAAAGTAAGTACCCTGGCTTCCTGCTGAGTCTCTCAGCTAAACTTCTAAACTGCTCAAGTTGACACATTGTATCAACCATAACAGAGAATCCTCAAAAAAGTAAAACTGAAGCTTCCTTTTCCCCAGCTATTTTCCTTCTTATTACCTTCTCAAAAGAATTAAAAACATCATACCACAGCAAAATATTCACAAGTTTATAGTGGCACAGTTTGTAATAATTAATCTTATAAACAACCCAAATGCCCATCAACCAATGAGTGAATAAGGAAGTGTTTTTTCTTTTAAATATGGTTGAGTACCACTCAGTCATAAAGAAGGATACACTTGAGACATTTCTAGTTAGATGGATGCACTTTCAAACCATACTCCTAAGAGAAGTAAATCAGACACACATGTTTAAAAACTGCACTGTTTCTCTGGGATGAGAAACTGAAAGTGTAAATAAGGGCCAAAATGTATAATAAATTAGAGAAATGAGAAGAAAATGTTTAAGTGAGAAGGGGATGAGGAAAATTCAGGGGGAAAGAAATAAAGGACTAGAAAAAAGAGAATAGAAGGCAATAATAGAAACAAAACTTTTTTGAATAAGGAGGGGAAGAGGGGTGAAGGGAGGGGAAGGGAATGGGGGAAAAAAGAAGCAAGATATATCATGTACAGGCACAAATTCCCCATGATGAATGTTACCACTATGTATACCTAAAATGTATCAGTTTTTTTAAAAGGTTTTTTAAAAGGTTGGGAATGTAACTCAGTATAAGCCCTGGGTTTGATCTTCCTACTGGGGAAGGTGGAAGAACAGTATGGATTCTGGGCATGGTGGCACAAGTTTATATTCCCAGTACTCAGAAGGAGAATCAGTGTGAGTTCAAGGCCAGCCTGCACTACATAGTAAGACCCCATCTTACAAGGAAAAATAATAAAATGGACTATAGGGTGGGAATCAGGCGATCTGAGTGAAACACCAGCTCTGCTGTTTACTAGCACTGTGCAACCTTGGCACAAATGACTTAAGCATTCTGTGCTTTCCTTTACCTGTGTGCAAAACTGGAAGTAACGATATACATACTCTGAATATTGTTGGGATAGAGTTAATGTATGTGAAGTGCTTAGACAAGTGGCTGATATACAGTACATGCCAATACAAGCATTGGATATTATTTTCTTTGTAGCCTGATGTAGCTTTAGTGAATGGTCTCTGGGTCCTTGGAAGAAATGTCTAGTCTTGGTTTTGAAGATATAGTCAGGTTAACAATCAATGCCTTACTATTTGTGATATTTAGATTACCTACTGACTTCATTTACATTTTTTTAAAGTTCATCTGTCATGAAGTATAATCTTCTGCTACTACTGTCCTTGTAACGCTTATCACTTTTGTCACTTGAAAACTAAAGCTAATTCTTTCTGGTAAAAAAGATAGTTTAAATGTACTGAAAAAGATAAACACAGTAATAGGACCTACAATTTATAAAATACCCATGATGATGTAATGATGACCCTTATATGAACCTAAATCTCTTCAAGATAGATATTACTATTCTTATTCTAAATTGCACTTACCTAGTTCCTATTAGTTTGAGTGTTTATAAGTAGCCATGAAAACTGTTTACCTCAGAAAAATCAGACCAGAGCCTACTCTATAATTAGATGAGCCAATAAATTCCCTTTAATAATCAGAATCAGTTTGTTTGTTTGTTGTTCTTTCCTACTACTTGCCACCAAAAGTGCTCTCATACAAAGACTGCTATTTAACCTCAAAAGTTAACATTTCTTAAACAGATAGAAGTTACAGTTTCCATTTTCTATTTTTTAAACATTAGAGAGAAGTGTGGCTGACTTCTTTGCACAAAAGCTTAAAACTTCATTAAATAAATATTTGCTGAATGAATGAATTGGCTGAAGAAATGAGTGAATGAGTGAACAAACCATTGAATCTGAAGTAATTTCTCTGTTGCTTGTCCCCTTGCTTTCCCAGGCCAATATGCATAATAACATTTTGTAATGTTAAAATAAAAAAAATTGATAATAACTTAGGTTTTTTAATTTATTTAGCTTTTCTTAACCAGTTACCAATACCTTCTGTCTTTATATTTTATAACAAACCACATAAGCTTATCCCCACCCCAATTTAGCATTAGTTGAGAAATCATGCATAACTGAAGTTAAGTGACTAGCACTCAGAAAATCAAAATAGAAAAGAATCATGCAACTGATATTTGCCCCTGCTAATACTGACCTCCCTTCTTTCCTATTCCTCAATAAGTAATGTTTACCAGAATGAAAAATTAGGACAGTAGAATGAGTTTTTGCTTTATTTTCTTATACTAATCATAGTGAAATATATCTCATTGAAGTGCCAATCGTGGTTCTTAAAGACATTACCGCCATGACTTAGGGCCCTTCTTCCCTCCAAGGAAGCAGAAGAACATGCAGAGATGATACACAATAGGACGGTGTGATGAGGAGAAAAGAAATACTTTAAAGATATTAGTCACACAAGCATGCCGAAGATTCCTCATCTTGTGACTGATAAGCACTCCACTGAGAGGGAATTAACTCTCACATTTACACTGGGAAATGACTGTAAAGAAAGAGAAAATGGTTATTTATTTCCAGATCCTGCCAATTTCCACATCGCTCTCTTGCTGTGTCATAGTCACAGATCTGGACAATGACAGGAACAATAATTTCTAATCTTCCGTTCAGAAAATAATTTTATTGATCTCCACTTTATTTTTTATTTTCCCCATGATTCAGCAGGTCAGAATTGCTCTAGTTCCAGCAACTTCCTATCATTTAACAAAATGTCCATGGAGTTAAAATGGCTTTACAAGTTCATAAGAGGTGAAAAAATTTATTTCAGCACCAAGGAGAGTTCTCTTCCATTTTTCAAATGTACCAACTGCTTATTGCTCCTAACACTAAAATGAAATTTTGAAATGTAGTCTGATAAGAAGTTACTAAAAAAACTTATTTAATTAATAAGGAAAGATCTTAATTTTTAAATTAAAAAGATTTTATACATGTTTATGATTGCAATCATATGCTATTCTTTCTGCTTTCAAATACATTGGAATTAGAGATTCTTTGTCTGTTTTTTAAATGTCGGAACCACAGTTCCTGCATGGACTCAGACCAGTTCAATGAAGCTACAGAAAAAATAATTTAACAAGTATTAAAAGTTTCATGGGAGCAACTCCTAACGTATTCCTCACTGTCTATATCCTCAAATCTGTGCAAGTGTTTAATGTTCAATAAATATTCAAGTTAAAGTAGAATGAACTGATGACTGACATTTATTAAATGTAGAGGAATGAATTAATGAACCGTGCTTGTAATGAAAGCCACATTTTACAGCTGGTCTCTAAGATCCTTACATACCACATAGCTCATTCTGAAACTTGAACACAACTCTCCTTGGCCTAGATCAATAAGGTCTCCAGATCACAGAAAAATCATGCCACAGACCGTGTCTTTCATCTCTACTAAGCCTTCGGTGTAAAGAATCCCCGTTAGGGTCCTGAAAGGTCACTGGAGTTGCAATGCTACACCTCTAGGGTAGAGGAGCATCCACCAGTGGCTTCCACAGTGCCCTGTTACCAGATGGACAGGACATGAACACAGAAGGATAAATTCTTACTGTCCTCCACTAGGTCCCCAGGTGGCCCATAATTACTGTCCCTATTCCCAAGCAGCCACCAGCCCCTTCATCCTTGCCAAGAAGAGAAAACACCAGGCCTCTGTTTCTTGAGGGACCCTATGGATTCAGAGCCACCCAAGACCAGTTGTGCTAGAAAGTAAAGAACGATATGCAAGTCTCTGAGAAAACACCGTCACACATGGGCTAACCCTGGAAGATCAGAACCAAGGAAATGGCCAAAGGTGAAAGAGAAAACAAAAAAGTGATTTAAAATTTTTTTAAAACACGGTGTTTAAAACATTTTTCCATAATCTCACACATTGCAGGGACTTCTCAGGCCTCTGATTCCCTTTCCTTTTTTTATGTCTATTTGTGCCAAGGAAACGTGGGCACAAAGTCAATGCTCCTGGCGCACAGGTAGGCACAGCCCAGCTCCTAGCTGCTAAGAGGCTTCCAGGCTAAAACTCCAGTCTACTTGGACTGTACTATCAGGCCCCCAAAATGGGGGGAGCTCCTAGGGAAGAACGGATTTCCATTTCAAACTGCATTCTGGTACTTCGTACTCCAGCACCATTGGCCGATCAATATTTAATGCTTGGAGATTCTGACTCTGCTGGAGTCGTGTCAGGGGACCGTGGGAGCCAATCTGCTTGAGCTTCTGAGTGATAATTATTCATGGGCTCCTGCCTCTTGCTCTTTCTCTAGCACGGTCCCACTCTGCAGACTCAGTGCCTTATTCAGTCTCCTCTCTTCGCTCTCTCCGCTGCTGTAGCTGGACCCTTCGCCTTCGCCACCGCTCAGCATCTGCACATCCCCTACAATGGCTAAAACAGCAATGGGTAAGGCACCGCGCTTCGCTCTCCCTGGAGCCCACTTCTCGCCTTCTTTCTTAGAGCTCTGAAGGCATTCAGATAGATTTTATAAAGAAAAAGACATCCATAGTAACAGGAACCAGGAAGGTCGGGTGTAGCTGTCGGGGTAGGAGGGAGGGCAAAAAGGGGGCCTTAGGACATCTCGAGCGAAGAATTTCTTTCAAAAGATAGAAGCAGGTAAGTTGCCCTCCCATAGATCGGGAATTTATTTTATTTCTATATGAAAAATTAAAGCTCAGGCGCTAGGCAGAGGACCACCTTAACTGCTGGCCTTCGATGGGGTTAAGGGACATGTTAGAAAGTGCTTTGTAACGTCCTGTATTTCTTCTGTAGTTAAAAAAGAAAATGGGAGGTGACGGGGAGAGGCTGGGAGAAAGGAAAAAGATGCAAAGTCAAAGTGATCCCATCTAGGCTGTTTGAAAGATGGGTGGCGACCTGGGAGTGGGTGAGTGGGGCACGTTTTATGATATTGTCTGTTGGAAAAACCGCTAGTCCTGGGGCGCAGTGCAGGGGGGCAAGGCAGCGAGGGGGAGCT
>RJWT010038621.1:0-12825 GCA_004365215.1 Cuniculus paca | reverse complement strand
TTTTTTTTTTTTTGGTCTTTTTGAGACAGGGTCTCGTTATGCCATTCAGGCTGGCCTTGGGCTCACTTTGTAGCCCAGGCTGCTCTCGAACTTGCAATGATCCTCCTGCTTCAGCCTCCCAAGTGCTAAGATTACAGGAGTGCGCCACCACACCGCCCGGCTATGAAAACTTTTATAATTTCCTTTGAAATCATAATAAATAAAAAAAGAGCCTAGGTCACACGAATTTTTTAATGTCTATGACAATGCTTAAATAAACTCAAAAGAAGGTAAACAACAATTGGAGAATCCATTTGGGGGGGGGGTACCAAGGATCCAACTCACGACTTCGCAGTTGCCAAACAGGCGCTGTGCCGCTGAGCTATATCTGTGGCAAAAATCCTCATCTAGAACAATATTTACAACCACCTCTTATTAATCACTGATTTTATAAAAGGAGCTAAACCAAGCAAAAGCACATTTCCACACATGACCACCAATGGTAAGAATACCCATGATTATGCCCATTTAAGCAACTGAGGCTTCAAAACTGCTCACTGCACACGCTGTCATTGAACCACAGGTGAAAATTTAAGAATCAAACAAAAGAGGCTGCATTCTTTCTTCCCACAGCGAAGCCTGCTTACCCTTACAAGTGGTGATCTCAGTTAATACTAATAAGCCAAAAAAAATAAAACCAAGGAGACTGAATGAGTGTGGGAAAGGCTAGAGACAGAGGAGCATCAGTTAGGAGCTTGTTAAACATTATCATTAGCAGTTATGGTCAAGTGATGAAAGTTCTTTAGGATTATCACACAAACAAAAGGAGAAAGCCCCTTTTTAAAAATCCAAGCTGAGTTGGCTATAGTGGAATATGCCTGTAAGGAGGATCAGATGTTGAAGGCCAGTCTGGGCTACCTAGTAAGACCCTGTCTTTAATAAAAAAAAAATTTTTTTTTAAATCAGCTCAAAAAACTCAAACGCACAAATTTCATTCATTTTATTAATACAAAAAACTGTCAATATTACATGTTCTTTAAATGGCCCTTTGAAAAACTTATCTGGAAGGCTTTTTACCTTTTTCTAATGATATCCCACTGGCAAATATTTAGCCAATTAAATATAAGAAACTGAAGGCCAAATACAATATTAAACAAACCATTCTTTCTCACTGTTCAGAAACATGGTAAGTTTAATACAGACGGAATTAGTTCAAGACCAGTTTTAGTTGTGTGACTTGGGAGAAGATGTTGAAGAACTAAGTAAAGACTATACAGAAAGAAATCTACTAGAGGTGAATCAACAATTACCTCAAAATAAAAATAAGGAAGACTGAGCAGAACTATATTTACCGCAATGGCAAGAATGTTAGGTAAAGAAAAAGTGATAGGACAACATCACCTCAAATGAAGCAGCCAGTATAAATGTATCATGTACCTTTACTCACACAATCTGATTAACAGAAAAAACACAGACTTTGGAGTCAGACTTGAATTAGAGTCCTGACGCAAACTGTCTAAGGCTCACAAACCCAGCTGGGTAAGGATGCCACACATGCTCTCTGAACAGCCGACCCAACACACACGACCCAAGGAGTTCGGTACAATTCCCAATCTCTGTGGGCTGCAAGACAAGAAACCCTGCCAGCACTGTGCATGACAAGACCTCAAATATTATCCTTAAAGTTTCTGGACTGGGACTAAGGTTATTAATAAATGTATGTAATAAATCTGGGTAGAATTTAAATTTTTAAGACTCCTTTCTTTCCTTCAAGGCTCAACATAATAAGTAAAAATATCACAATGCTTCCAAGGATGTCTGGGGTCTGGCTATCAATTACCAACATACATATTCTTTTCTTAAGAAATGGGAAATACGGTTTTGCTAAGAATTCAGCTTTTAAAACCTGATTATTTCCTAGGCAAGAAAAAAGAAAAAAACCCCAGTGTATAATGTAATCTCAGCTCCATTTCATCAGCTACTGTCAAAACAGTGGGAGAAGGCAAGTCTGAGATCCCCAAAACAGGTTCCTCTATCTCCTAGCATACCATGATTCAAACCAAATTACTTCAATTATTCTTAGTGTGAACCAAAGCTCTGCAAAAGATAAGGCTTGGGATATGAATCTTAGGATCAAACAGTCGTAAATTAGATTTAATTTCTAACTTCTCTTTACAACCAAAAGCAGTATCGGTGCAGGAGGTGGGAGGAGAGCTTCAGGCCGTATGAACTTACTGTGATGATGGAACTTTATTGATTCATGAAATTATTAGCAGTAGGCATAAACTGTGCAGAGAAACTAGAAACATGGGAATAAAATGTTCAAATAATCAAAAGCACAAAACTAAAATTAGGAAGAGAGAGGAAAGACCAAGGGGATGACCAGCAGGAGTCCTCAAGGTAAAATACGAGAGGTAGAAAAAAGAGAAAACAGGCAGGTCAGAAACATCAAAGCCTGAACCCAAACCCTGGGAGGAGGCCGATAGGGTGGCAACAGTTAGCTGAGGGGAGGGACGGGAAGACAGGCTGTGGCCTGTGGTGTGAGAGGTTTGGGGATCCTGAGCCTCTCAACCTGGATTTCTTCAGCAGTAAAACAAGGTTATCAACAATGCCTATTCGCAGTGGCACGGCACAACCGGGATAATCTACAGGCAGCTCTTAGCAGGGCTTAACACAAAGCAAGTGCTCAATAAATGCCTGCTGTTATTCGCAATTACTGCATTTAATTCCTGGCCCTGCCACTTGCTAGCTGTGTGATAGTAAATAAGCTGCACACCCTCGCTGAGCCTCAAAAACTTCGCAAATGTAAGAGGGATGATAATTAACCTTCCTGCTGGGTTGTGAAGATTAAATGAGATAATCCACATATCCTGCATGATCTAATACTTGGCACAAAGTGAACTCAGCACTCCATCTGCAGGGGCAGTCATCATCACTTTTATATTGAGGAGGGTGCTGGAGACCTCCCAAAGCTGGTGAAGAATTTCCCTTTAATTGGAGCTAATTCTATCAGTAAGGACCTCCCATAGTTCACCCTCTTAAAACACCCAGATTCCCTTCAGCTGCTAACTCCTGACTTCCCCAGGAGTAAGAATCAAAGAGCTGACAACTAGGGATGGGGATGTAGCTCAGCGATACGGCAATACTAGACCTTGCCTAGTATGTGTGAGGAACTGGATTCAGTCATGAGAGACAGACAGACAGAAACAGGGACACGGACACAGAAGACAACCCAAAAGAAACACTCACGTGGAATTTTGGGGCCTCTGTTTTCTGTGCAGCCTCTCTGGCTTTAGCCAGGGAAGTGCTGAGCTCTTCCATCTCAGAGTTAAGTTCTTGAACCTGAGGAAAATAAAGAATAGCAGCCAAGTGTAGAACTCTCTGCCTATCGCAAATGCTTTTCCTGCTCAGTTACGTGGTATTTACAGTCAATGCTTTTGTATTAGAAAAGACCAGAGTGAAATTTCTAGTTTGGCCACTTACTAGCTGAGTGACTTAATGTTGTAGTCAGGGGTTGCAGGGAGAACAATTACAATCAGAACACAGAATTTATTATTTATGACGGTCACCCAGAGTTAAACACAAGAAAGTGCAGGAAATCTGTCCACAACACTAAAGACCTAAAAGAAATTCAACTGAGGGCCTAGATCCCACAGTAGTGTCCTGCATGAGTTCAGCTGAAGACCTAGAGCCCATAACAAGGACTCATGCAAGTCTGTTTGGTGGATCTGTGCTGGGAAGGCCCAAAGGCCAGTGGTGGAAGCTAGTAGGCTGAGGGTTCTATAGTGGAGCCAAAAAGCGATGCTCAAAATAAGGACCAGGGCTCCCCGAAAAGTACCACAGCCATCCTCAGCGACAATGAGGTCCTGCACTCCTCCGACATTGAGAACAGTCGAGTACATGCCAGGAAGCCAGCGTGACAACTTCTGGAGTTTAAATACAACCATCTTCCCCTCTAGAGCCAGGAAGCGATGCTCAACATAAGGACCAGAGCTCCCCCAAAGTGAACCACAGCAACTCTCCATGACAAGGTCCTGAGTTCCTCTGATAATGGCTGAATTCATATTGGGGAGCCAGCCTGACAAGCTCCTCCAGGAGAACCAATGGCTCCAGACAGCAGCACTTAGGAGAACCCACAGTGCCAACGCTCTTCCTCTCCACGTCTCTTTTTATGCTGGTAACTTTCCTCAGGTGGGCCATCTACACTCGGCACCATGCTGATTTAATTCAGCTGGTGTTAAGTTAAAAACCAGTTTTTAATCCATAACAGTTAACCTCTCTGAGACTCAATTTCCTCAACCGTTGCTACAGTTTGGATATGGTTTGATCCCCCTAAAGTTCATTTGTTGTAAACTCGGTCCTCAGTGTGATGTTGGGAGGTGGGACCTTTAAGAGATGAAGCCTGGTAGGAAGTCTTTAGGTCAACTGGGGGCATGCTCATGGGAGGGGCCGTGGGAACCCAGTCCCTAACTTCCTATTTGGTGATGTGATCTCTCCCTGTGAAGCACACCTAACCATCCGCCATTATGCCTCCACCAGACCCTGAATGCATGGGGCTGCCCAATCCTGGATTTTTAGCCTCCCAACCATAAGCCACATAAGTCTCTTTTCTTTATAAAGTTATCCTGCCTCTGGCATTTAATTATAGTAATGAAAAACGGACTTACACCACTGTAAGTCGAGGATACTACCACTTGTCCTGCTGTAGGCTTATTACTGTTAAATGAGGTAACGTATATTGGTGCTAAAATAATATCTGGCTCCAGCCGGGCGTGGTGGCTCACACCTGTAATCCCAGCACTTGGGAGGCTGAGACAGGTGGATCGTTGTGAGTTCGAGACCAGCCTGGGCTACAAAGTGAGCTCAAGGCCAGCCTGAACGGCATAGTGAGACCCTGTCTCAAAAACACCAGGGCTGGGGATCTAGCTCAGCGGTCTAAGTGCCTGCCCGGCAAGCGCAAGGTCATGAGTTCAATCCCCGGTGCCGCAAAAAAAAAAAATAATGATAATAATAATAATAATAATATCTGGCTCACACTAAGTGTTACTATTACTTATCCTGTACGTGGCACACCCAACAACCTAGGGTGGCGAGTCCCACAGTTCCTCATCTTCTAATGCCCTTTCGCAAACCCCATGGTCAGCCATGTACTACCTACCATGCCCACACCCTGGACCTGGACAGCACCCAGAACTGCTCCACCAAGAGCATTAGGACACACAGAAGGTCTCCAACTTCAGCAAGGCCCTGGCCTCCCCACACAGGACGTGAATTGTAACTTCCATCACGAGGGGCCACAGTGGTGGTTGTTCAAACTCTTACACTTCCTTCTCTTCTGCAGTTTCCTGCTCAGTTTCCTATTTCTGCGACCACACCTTCCCTCCTGTTTGTGTGTGCATTCCAGCCTAGCCCCTGTGTTACGGTTTGTATATAGATGGCCCCCCAAAGCCTCATGTAGTCATGAAAGCGGCTGAATCTAGCATTTGTGGTTGACTCGTTGTCTAGCGCTGGGATTGGCGGTGTGAGCTCTGCACCTGCCCAGGGGTGGAGCCGCCATACAATGTAAGGTTGAAATGGGGGTGTGTTTTCCTCTTTGGCGCAGTTCGCTCTTGCCCCACTTGCAGCCGCCATGAATGGCTGCCCCCTTTTGCTCTGGATGCTGCCTTGAAGTGTTGCCCCAGTGCCATGCCACTCAGGTTTGGAGCCAGCTGACTATGGTCTGAAACAACCAAGAACTGTAAGCTAAATAAACCTTTCCTTGCTTCACTTTGGGTGTCAGGTGTTTTGTCCCAGCAACAAAAAAAGTAACCAAAACACCCTGAAATTCTCATGCCACCTGCCGTCCCATCCTCAGCCTCCTTCTTTCCCATTCCATACCCTCCTAAGAGTCAGCTCTCAGAACTTCAACTCCTGTACATGAAGAAGCGATCAAGCTGAGTTCTCTCTAAACTCCAGATGGGCACAACCTCTGTTCCTGAACAGCTGGGCTCCTCAAAGTCAGTGCTTAGTGCTTGTTCAACCGACTCTTAGTGCACACCACCGCCTCCCTCCTGCACGCATACTCCATTTTCCACGCTCTGAACTGAATGGGTGGCACACCTAGGTCTCCAGTCATGGAAGCCAGACACCTAGAGTCACCCTAGACCATTCCTTCTCTAAAGTACTACATCTACCCATCAGACTTTTCCCAACTGTATTTCCAATTTCTCATTATTTGTAGTTTTATTTCTTGAATACACCCCTCTCCCTCCATTCCACTTGCCACGACCACTGACCTCATTAAGTTTTCTTGGCTCTTCCCTAGGCTTCTGGTCTCTTTGCCTCTGTTCTTTCTCCTGCAATTCGCTCTCTGAGCACAGCCAGAGACTGCTCCAAAATGAAAGTATGTTCACACCCCTCCTGCTTCGTGGCGTGCCACCCAACTGGTTAAGTAGGATTAGTCCTGCCACTGGCTGTCCCCTTGCACCAGTCCAGCTTCTCCTCTCATCTCACATTGTACTCTGGCAACCCTAAACCATTTGTGGAACTGCACACATCACATGCCAGGCTCTTCCCTAATGTCCTCCTCCTCTGCCGCCCCTTCCTAGCGAACACTTACCCATCCTTCATGACTCAATTCAGACATGTTCTCCTCTGAGCACACCCTTGCTTACTGGGGACACGGCTAAGGGCCCTAGTTGCCCATGTTAAGGGTATAGCGAGAGGATAAAATAAGAAAGAGACAAATTTAGTAGCATATGATGAATGACTGGGAAGTCGGTCTCGAGATGGGCCAAGAAAGTGACACTCCAAGACAGCCACTATTTATTGGGTGTACACAGTGGTAGGCGGGGCTCGTGAAAGATTCAAAATTGGTGGAAGACTCAGAAGTCTATGGCTCAGCTGGCAAGTATAATCTTGGGATGGCTCGAGAGAGCGGAGATGATTTTATACTAAGAAGGATCTTGCCCTGGAGTGGTTTTTAGACTTAGTGGTCTTAGTTTTAGTCTTAATGGGTGGGAGAGGATGGCCCATCCCTAAAGAGTTAATGGGAAATCTCAAATGGGTGATACTGATAATCCTAAACCTTCATTTTATCCCTCAGAGAAGTATGCAAAATTAGCCATTGTGAATCTGTGGTCCCTAACACCTGCTCCCCACATCCACACCCCATTTGGATCAGGCCTTTTCCCTCTGCCTCCCCAATCCCTGAACGCCTCTCAACCACAACACCTCTCGCTCTTTCCTTCCCACTAGGAAGCAGAGCTGCATATCTTTTCTGTGTGGGGACCCAGCACAGCTACAGAAAACACCAGAGTGCTACACTAACCCATGACAAGAAAACAGCATCAGCCACCGCCTTGGATCTCAAAGGCAACAAGCCAGGTGGCTCTCTAACTGGTTCACAGTCACAACCAAGCCTCCCAAAACTCCTTTATCTCAATTTTCTGTTATGCTTCAAAAGACTAGATCTGCACTGTTCAATAAGACAGCCGCCAGCCACACAACATGTGGTAGGTCTCAACTGAGAAGTGCTTGGACTTCAAACCTCGCAGGATGGAAGAAAACAATACTAAATACTTCACTGTGACTTTTGTTGTACTGGTTGCATGTTGAAATGATAATGCCTGAAAGGTCTAAGTTATTAAAATTAATTTTACTTGTTTAACATTTTAACTGGTCACTAGAAAATTTTAAATTATATGATTAACTTACAGTATTCTATTGGACAGCACTGGATTAGACACTCAAAAAGGATTTCCCCAGTTGGCTAAAGGATCCTTCCCCTACTTTCTATACTATCTTGGTTCTCTTAGGAACTTTTTATCTAAAGCTAGAAATTCAGGATAAGACAGGCCAGTCACAGAAACTAATAAAAAAAAAAATCTCACTTCAAGTGTATCACACATACCTCTTTTTCCTTTGATTTTAATGCCATGGTTAGGCCCTGAATGGCTTTATCCCTCTTTAAACTATTTTTCTTCTCTGTAGCAATTTCTCTTTCCTTTGCTCTCAGGTCCTCCTGAAGTGCCTAAATTAGATTAGAAAAAGATTCACTAAGTTGATGCGTTCCAACAAAAATGCACTGTAAATATATCTTTAAGAGCACACTCAGATGCAGTTATTCTATCTCATTCCTGTCAACCTGTGATTAATGTTTCCAAGTCGAGCTGAATGTAGTGGCATCAGCTCTGCGTTACTGTGTTACTGCTCACGGCAACAGGGCTGGGTGAAGAGAAAGGGATCAGATCAGCTGAGGCAATGACAGCTATTCCTACGGGAAGGACGCCAATGCCTTCTAAAATTTGAATACAGTCACATCGGAGCCTTTGAATCTGTACTAGGTTATTTGGGGGGAAATAACAGATCATTAATTTCATTCCTTAGTGCTACAAAAGCTAGCAGAGAATTTGGTTTGATGGAGACTGAACTATACATTTATAGTCTGAGTTCATTTCTAAAGATAATCACTGCTGCCCCCCTCCTGGGCTGTTGTGAGGATCAAATGAGATAATGGATGTAAGAGTACTCTCTAAGCTGGCAGGCACTGTACAAATGCTGTTGTTGTGATGAGGGCCCACGGAGGAACACGGGCTTGGAATCAGACTGGCAGGTCTGAATCCTTGTTAAGCTTCTTCCCAGCCACATGCTCTTGGGCAAGTAATTTCATCTTTCTGAGCCTCAGGGTCTACATCTGCAAAATGGAAAAATCTACTTCATAGAGTTATTGCAAGGATTGAGAAACTTCCTCTAATAGGCCACAAGTTCACCACACACAACTGTCTACTGCACTCAGAGGCAAGAATAGGATAAAACTACATTAAATTTTTTTAAATTTATCAACCTACCTGGATCTTCTCTTCAAACTCTCTTCTCTCTTTCTGATGCTCCATTTGTGCAGCCTAAGAAAAGCCATTTATTAGAGACCAGAAAGAATGGCCCCTACAATCCAATAGCTCCTCCAGAGCAATTAGATTGAAAACTTCATTTCCTTGCCTTTTCCCACTGCTGTGGAACTCATTAAAACAAGTGCCCCTCCTTCTCTCTGCCCCACCCAAAGCCCCACCTGATTTGAGTGGAGAAAGCTGTGAAGACAAGCAAACCACACTGGTTGATCGCCAGCCCCACCAATAATAAACCACGGTGCCGAAGGGCAGGGCCCAGGGAAGGGAAAAGAGGCTTAAAAAGAGGGATGGAAGACAACAGCCAATTCCAGATAAAAAACTAACTGACCTCCTCTACAAGGAAATCTAGACTCCGCCTGAGCATCCAGAACAGGCCCCAGAGTGCAGGAGCACGAGCAGCAACCACCCTTGGTCTGACGACAAAACTACCTGTGCTTCCTCCACCTTTCCTCCCTTCCCGAAGAGCCTGCCATGGACGCTCCCAGGGGTGGGCAGTCCAGCGGACTTTGCGGTCAGCTACCAGTAACCACCTTCTTGGAGCCTGGAAAAATGTAACAACTCCTCCAAGCCTAATTCCAAACTCCCCCAGGGGACTGTGCGCTCTGCCTTGCCAGGTGGCTGGACGATGAAAGGTTCACAAAAACCCTTGCCTGTCAGCTGGCCAGTAGTCTTAGTTCCCTTCTCTCACTGCCTCTGGAGATCCCGGCTGAAGTCGGCCTCCAGCCTGCCCCTAACCACAACGGAAGAGTGTGATGCACCACACTCTTATCCCAAGAAGGCCCAAAGAATGAAAATAAAGTCCTCAGGCAACAACAACACATTAACACAGGGCAACACAGAGGGGAGCAAGAGCAGGCCTGTTTTTTAACTCTTTACAGGAACGTGAGGTGGGGGGGATGTGCCAGGGCCACTGAGAAATGTGGTTTCTGCTGATCTCTTGCTGACAGGGAACTGGAAGCCAGCTGTGTGCGCACTGCGGACTGAATGCGGAGTTCCCTCCCCTGTAAAGGAGTCTGATTGGCTGCAGCCCCCCTTCGCGCCCCATCACCTCACCTCAGCATCTCTCTCTTTTTCCTCCCTCCGAGCAATAGAAAGTCTTCGGCGCTCTCCAGATGACACATTCTCATCAGGAGATGCCATCTGAGATTTCTGCTCTTTAAGGCACTGAATTAAAGCTTCTTTGCTCTTCAAAGACAGCTTCAACTCCTCAATCAGTCTAAAAGAGAACAAAATTTAAATATTAATTCTAAGCTGTTCTCTTAGCTCGGTGGAGCAGAAGGTAGAAAATGGGACCAGACTTCTTCAAAGTACACATACCCAATGACTGAACTTAAACAGAATCGCATTTCGCAGGTCAGAGACTGAGGGCCAAGGAGAGTCTGTGTGCATTAACAGGGCCCCTTGCCTTTGGCCTGGCCCCCGAAGATCCAACTCTGGGCTGCCAGACTCCAGTCTGGTCATGTCACACCGCTGTTCAGAGACCTTCAACTGCCCCCACTGACAGCAATGGAGAACTCATTTTTTTCTTAAGAAATCCTCTCTCTGAAAGAAATTTGCCACTGATGCCTAAGCAAACACAACCTATTGAGAGCACTTCTAGTGAGTGTGGGAAAAACAAGGATGCTTCTCTGCAGCTTCTCAGAGGAAAGCTCAAAAACACACTGACTTTTGAGCTAAAGGCCAAAATTCTGGCCAAGACACTTGAGGCCGTAACTTTCAGGGCTGGAACAGTCTCAGTCTCATCTCAGAGGAGACCATTACCCTGTCCACTTGGTAGCCTCCCTCCCAGCTCTCCCCAAAGCCGGCTGTTTTACACCTCTCTCCCTCAGATATGCTATGCCCTCCATCTGAAATGCCCTCCCCAGGCTCACCCACCTTCACCTGATAAACACCCACTCTTCCCTTTGAGGTGGTTCCACATCTGCCCCTCAAGGAAGCTCTGCCCAGAACCTTGGGGAGAACTGAACACATCTTTCTCTGGGCCACGAAATTCCCCAAGTCAACTGCTCCCTGCCCGCAGCAAGCCATTCAACCTCTCCGCGTCTGCATTTCCTCAGCTTGAAACGGGGTAACTTGCTCACATGAATTAGAGATAAGCTATTTTAAACAACCCTGCACAGCTCCTGGCATATGGCAGAATTCAACAAATGACAGTCACTATAATTATTACTTTTTTAACATTCAACAATGAGCATCTTGTCAGTGGACCCTTTCTGTAGCTAAACCTAGAAGCAACTCAGCATGGCGGAAAGAGCAGAGGCTCGGAATTCCAGCAGAGCTGCGCTCATGAGGCACCCAGAAGGCTGGGGGGAGACACCAGCCGCTGAAACACCTACCAGTGCTTCGGGATCAGGGTGCCGGGCACCTGTGCGATGCTCCCAAAAACCTACAGGGAGGAGTGATGTTGCCCTCTAGGGGTTCAGTTCTGAAATCATAACATAATCAACTGGATAGGTAAAAAGTTCCCTAACTATAGACTTAAAATAGATGCCTTGTATTATATGTAATTTACAACTCAAAAATTTTGATTTTTTTTTTTTAGTTGCCATAAAGCAAGTTCCAGATAGAGAATGAAAAGACTGGGGCAGGACCAGTGGGGACTAGGGCCAGTTGAAGCACCAGCCCAGCGACAGGAGCAGTGGCCTCATCCAGCAAGATGCACCGAGTGCTGCCGCTCCTGCAGGTCTCCAAGCAAACTGAAAATCCAGACCTGTACATGAAATTTAATGTTTTAAACACTGCAATTAAGTCAAACTTAAAAATATTGTGTAAACCAAAGAAATAATTCTGTTGACCATACTCAACCTGCAAGGTTCCTCAACATTAACTGCCTTGTAGATATAGATTAGCTCAAAAGTCAGATTGAAGGAAATAAAGGGGCTAAAACATATACCTTTAGAAAGGGCGATGGAGGGCCAGGGGATGTACCTCAGCGGCACAGCACCTGCCTGGCAAGCACAAGGACCTAAGTTCAAATCCTGGTACTAAATAATAAAAAGGGTGGTGGGAGCCCAGAAAGATACCCCATCCAAGCAGGGAGCTGGGGCCTCAAAATCTAACAGTCTGCCCTGCCCAACAGTGCCCGCTCTGTGTGGCAGATGAGGCCCCATCTCACCAGTACATAACCAAGCAGCCTGCTCCAATGTGTGCTGCCCTCCTGAGCAGGATTTAGCTTTGTGAGCAGGCTAGCTCCCAGGGAGGGCACACGCTAAACCCAGTCCCACTGAGCCTTACCACAGAAGGGTCACACCCCGAGCTGAAATCCGCTTGGCATCTGGCTGCTGACTGGGAATGTGGCCGGAAACCTTCATCCCTGAGACAGATGCATTCTCAGGGCTGACGAACCAGCATTCTGTGCTGTCTACTCTGACCTATGGGAAACCCCAGGAAACTGCATTCTTCAGCAACATCCTCACCAGAGCACCCACATCCACAGAGAACCCACTACCTATGCCACAGGAAATACCCCCCAAATTCCCACCGCCAAAAAAGATGAGAGGTCAAGCTTCTACGTACGCATGGACGGGGACACTTGCCTCTACTCACCATGAAATGTGCCGATCTCTGTCCCCGTGCATATGCTGTCCCCTCTATGTGGCGACACCCACAACTTTTCTGACGAGCTTTCTCTGCCCCACACCCAGGTACAGCGCCCTGGCCTCACCCCTGTCACAGCATCAGTCAGGGTGCTTCCATCTCCGCTCCCACACTGGGGGCTTCGTATAAGCAGGCCGTGGTGGCCTCTGCATTCACACACATACGCAAGCCATGCTCAGCTGGTCAGGGGATCAATCTGTACTTCCCTCAATCCAAGCCTTAATCCACATGCCCACCTCCTCGGCTCTACTCTCAGATCTCACAGGTCCCTCCAGCCCAAATGAAAGCGTCATCTTCCCCCAAAAACATAGCATCTTTCTTCCATCTTCCCTCGAACTCGGCAAGCTGCACCATCATCCCTCAG
>RJWT010038620.1:0-12845 GCA_004365215.1 Cuniculus paca | reverse complement strand
GGCCGACAGGGGAGGGGTGTGAACAACAAAGAGAGGAAGTTGTGGTTGTGGTGGGAAGCCTGGGGTGTGATGGGATTGTCCTTGATATCCAGGCAGCATGCAGGGTGGAGCCAGACAGGACGTTTGTGGAGCCCGAGAGGAGGAAGAGTCTGGGGCCAGCAAGTGTGCGGCAGCCGATGAGGAGGTGTCAGGGGCTGAGGACTCTGGCTGAATTTCCCTGCATCCTGCCCCTTCCTTGGGTTTCTTTCCAAGGCCTCCCAGGTCCAAAGCCGTACAGCCAGAAGCCTAGAGTGAAGGCCCAGTATGTTAGAGGTGCTTCTCACTGGCTCTGGGGTGCAGGAGTTACTAGAACTGAGTCATGGTCTGTTCTCTACTGATCAGAGGGCTGGGTCAGCTGGAACATCTCTACCTATAGCAAGTGTCAACCTCAGAGAAAATTAGTGCAGTTAACAGAAAAAGAGCATTTGTCCACACAGTGTACATGACTGTTCATAGCAATGTTATTTGTAATGGCCCCAAACTGCAGACAACTTGTATGTCCATCCACAGGTGAATGGGTGAACACACTGGTAAATCCTACAGTGGAAACTATTAACTGCTACTAATGAACCAGTAACAAGTGCCACAGCATGGAAGGAAGGAGGGAGAGACGAGAGAGAGAGGGAGCGAAAGAAGGCAGGCAGGCAAGAAGGAAGGAAGAAGGAAAGGACAGAGAAGTCTAGCTTGCCTGATTGCATTTATATACAACTCTTGAAACTAGAAAATACACACTACGGTGGTTCACAACTGTAATCCCAGCACTCGGGAGGCTGAGACAGGAGGATCCTTGTGAGTTTGAGACCAGCCTGGGCTACCAAGTGAGTTCAAGGCCAGCCTGAACGGCATAGTGAGTCCCTGTCTCAAAAAGACAAAGGCTGGAGATTTAGCTCAGTGGCCTAAGTGCCTGCCTGGCAAGTGCGAGGTCATGAGTTCAATACCTAGTGCCACAAAAAGAAAATACACACTAACCTATAGTAATAGAAAGAGGTCTGTGTTGCTGGAGAGGGTGACAGAGAGGCATTATGAAGGGGCATGAAGAAAGTCTTGGGGGTTGTCTTGGTTACTTTTCTTCTGTTGCTGAGACAAAATACCCAACACCCAAAGTGAAGGAAGGAGAGGTTTATTTCTTACAGTTTTGGGGTTTCAGTCCATATCAGCTGACTCTAAGGCAGGGTGGCATGGCACTGGGGCAACACTTCAAGGCAGCAGCCAGAGCAAAAGGCGGCAGCTGTTCATGGTGGCTGCAAGCGGCAAGAGCAAACTGCACCAAAGAGGATAAACACGCCCCCATTCCAACCTTACATTGTATGTTGGCTCCACCCCTGGGCGGGTATAGGGCTCACACTGCCAATCCCAGTGCTAGACAAGGAGTCAACCACAAATGCTAGATTCAGCCACTTCCGTGACTACCCGAGGCTTGGGGGGCCATCTATATACAAACCGTAACATTCCACCCCTGGCCCCCTAAAGACTCATGTACATCTCTTATACAAAAGATATTTAGTCCATCTCCAAGACTTGCCAAAGTCCTAACAGTTTCAGCATTGATGAAAAGTTCAAATTCCAAGTCTCCTCTGAGATCTAAGGCAAACTCTTAGTTATAAGCCCCTGTACAAATGAAAACAAAGTAAAACATTTCCAACATGCAATGGCACAAGACAGAAATTACCATTCCAAAAGTTACAAACGGGAATACAAAGCATTGGAACCAAAGTTAAGTCCAAAATCCAGCAGGGCAAATGTTAGGTCCTGTAGCTGTATGTCCAACATCTGAAGCAATCTGTGGCAAATTGTGAGCTCCAAAAGGCTTGTGTGGTTCCACCCCTATGGCACTTCTAGTGGTCACCAATCCCATGGTATCTCTCTTGTGCTGGCTCTGCTCCCCCATTGCAGGTTTCCTTAGATGATTCATGTTCCTGGCTTTTCCAAACTTCTGGGGTCTCCATTCTGGCTTCACACTCACAGCTTCACACATTGCCCTCTCACGGGTGCACTGCTTGGCCTCCCAGGCCCTCTGAAATCGGGGTGGAAGCCTCTTTAACCTCAGAACGCATGCATTCTCCATGTGCCTAAAACCAGCGTCACATGGATGCTGCCAAGATCTGCTGCCGGCTGGAGCAGTAGCCAGGCTTTCCTCTTTCTTGGCCACAGGGGTCGAGTGCCTGGATTGTTGGGCACTCTGAACCTGACTGTGAGGAACAGAGTCTCTGTGTTGCCATTTTGGAATCTCGCGTGGCCTCCGCCGCCATTCTGGAACCTCCTGTGGCCTCTGTGGCCATTCTGGAATGTGGCACTCTGCAGCTTTCTCCCCCAGGCAAAGTCTTTTACTTTTGTATCTTTGAGGCTGTAAAGGGTGGAGACCCGCTGCCTGTTCCTGTGATGCCTGTAGGCCATCTTTTGTATTCTGTTCCTTTTCAGCAATCAAGGTTTCAGCTCTATCTTTATAGTCCATAGTTTTCCGACCAAACTCACAACATTTTAAATCACCATGCTGGGCTCTTTGCTCTTGATTTCCAGCATAAATTTGGCTAAAAGTCCCCAACAATAGCCATGCCACTGCCTCAACATTTGACTGCCTTGAAATTTCCTTTGCCAGATGAATCAGGCCACCGCCCTTAATCTCAGTCTCAGGCAGTCTCTGGACATGATCAGAATGCAGACAAACTTTCTGCCAAGCCATAACACACATGGTGTGGAGTCCAACAACCAATGCAGTCCTTCTTCCCAGCAGAAACCTCCCGAGCCTGGTCTTTACCGGCAAGCTCTCTATCAGCCTTCTGGTCTCCTGAGCTCTGACCAGAATCTCCCCTACAGAACAGCCTAAGCTGTTCCAGGGCTTCTCTTTGAGGCGACAGCTCTGAACCTTTCCAAACTCTTCCCACAAGCCATTTCCATAGGCTCTTGAACCACATGGTCAGGTACAGTCACAGCAATGACCCCACTCCACTGGTACCAAATTCTGTCTTGGTTACTATTCTTCTGTTGCTGAGACAAAATACCCAACACCCAAAGTGAAGGAAGGAGAGGTTTATTTCTTAGTTTTGGGGTTTCAGTCCATATCCACTGACTCCAAGGCAGGGTGGCATGGCACTGGGGCAACACTTCGAGGCAGCAGCCAGAACAAAAGAGGGCAGCCGGCTGCAAGCGCCAAGAGCAAACCGCACCAAAGAGGAAAAACACGCCCCCATTCCGACCTTACATTGTATGTTGGCTCCACCCCTGGGCGGGTATAGGACTCACACTGCCAATCCCAGTGCTAGATAACGAGTCAATCACAAATGCTAGATTCAGCCGCTTCCATGACTACATGAGGCTTGGGGGGCCATCTATATACAAACAGTAACAGGGGTTCATGATGTTGATTTTCTTGATAATTTCATCTATGTATGTCAAAGCTTACTACATTGTACATTGTGTGCGCAGCTTATTGTATACCTTACTTCAATAACACTTTAGTGGGGCCCTTTCCTAGGAGTCTATTGTATGCCCTAAAGACACTGCATGGGGTCTTGTCCTGGGCCTCAGGCCCCACCCTCAGGCCTAGACACCCAGAGGGAGGACCTGGGCATCCTCTCCTTCACATACCTGAACAGGCCAAGTCGGTCAGATGCTGCATGCTGGGTCACATCAGGCTCTGGGGAAATCTGTGTCACCTGGATGGTGGGGGTGGAGAAATAGCAGTGAGCGCCTGTGCCCTCAGCCAGAGAGGCCTGAGGATCTGTGCTGCTGGGGGCCTCTCTTGCTGGGTTGAGGTGAGGAAGAGCTTGCGGCTGGTGGGGGGCCAGTCTAGGCCTGAGTCCTGGTTTTATCACTTACTGACTGTGCAAATCACGCAATTCAGATTTATAATCCGTGCAGTTGCTAATGTGAGGGATGCTGCAACCTTGCAGGCACCTAGCCACTCTGGCTTCTCTTCCATCCTCCACAGGAGTCGCCAGCTGGGGACCTGCCCCTGTCCCCTCACCTGGCCTCCTCAGGAAATCCCTTGCCTTTTCCTCCTCATCTCCTCCCTGGGAGCAGTCCTTCTCTATCACAGCATCACCTGTCCCTTGCGTTGTGAGAGGTCCTGGGCATCTGCTCCTTTTATGCTCGTTTGCCTGGGATGTGAGTGGTGGTCATTAGCTCTTGCAGGCCAGGGATCAAGCACTGTCTGAATCCTCAGAGGCTGCTCCAAAGACCCTGGGCAAATGTGAGCGGGTGGATGGTGGTGTCGGCTCCCATCTCAGGCCTCTGGGCAGGGTAGTTAGTGCGTGACTTGCACTCAGAAGTAGGTATCCCAAAGCTATGGGACACTTCTCTTGTTCCTGACCCTTTCTTATTGGTCCTTCTTAGTGATGAGGAAAAGTCAACCAGCTGGGTGCACCCTGGTACAGAATCAGCCATCCAGAGCGGACACTGCTTCAGTCCAGGTAAGAAGTCATTTCCAGCCTTCACAAGCCAGGAGGGTGTCAGAGCTGGAGATGGCAGCGGGGCGGGGGGACGTGGGACCCCTGTACCCTGGTTTTGCTCTGCCCCCTCTCCATGGCTGGGTTCAGCCTCACCTTTGGATGCCTTCTGGGGGATCCCGAGGAACCTGTGGGTCTCTCCACGCTTCCACGTGTACCACTGGCATCTGGGACAGACCTTGGAGGACAAAGTTCCTATCCTGTCTCAGCCCTCGGTCTGGTCAGAAAGTTCTCTGTAGTCTGAGGCTCCTAAAATGGCAACCCCACCCCCTAGTCTCGTGTGCCAGCCTGGCAGTGTCTCCATCTGGGCTGCCCAGGACAGCTGCCACTGGCACCGTGGAAATGTGGTCAGTGCTAGTGAGGACCTGAAATTTAAAAATGTCTTTTTCTCTAAGAGGCAGGTATGGTGGCACACGCCTGTAATCTCTAACACTTGGGAGGCTGAGGCAGGAGGATTACAACTTCATGCCCAGCTTGGACAATTCAATGACTTAGATGCTGTTTTAAAACAAAAAATGAAGGGCCGGGGATCTAGCTCAGCGGCCTAAGTGCCTGCCTGGCAAGCGCAAGGTCGTGAGTTCAATCCCCGGTGTCACAAAAAAAAAATTAAAAAAAAAATGAACAAAGGGCTGAAGCTGTAGCTCAGAGCAAAGGTCCTAGGTTCCATCCTCAATACCACCACCAAAAAATAAAATAAATAAAATAAAATAAGAAAGAAAAAAGTAAATAGCCCCTTGCGGTTAGTGGGAACTCCCTCACATGGAGAGAAACAGGAACAGGAAAGAGGAGGTGCCAAGGCTGACACTAGTTTGCTTATTTGCCCTCAGGGACCTCCCAGGTCTGTGGGGAAGGTGGGATGCATCTAACCAACAACACATAAGGAATGACCAAAGTGGTGCACATTTATAACCCAGCACTCAGTATTGCAGAAACAAAAAACAACCAAGAGCCAAAGAAAAAGGTTCCAGTCTGCATTGCAGGGATAGGGATACCAGGAATCAAGGCAGGGCCTGAGGAACCTTAGTTGAGCATCACTCTGCCCTCCTTGGAACACCACTGGAAGAGGGAGTGTGAGAGAGGAGCATCATGGGAGAATCTCCACCCATCCAGCCTTCATCTGACCTGACACCAGACATCTGGTTCTGAGAGCCTTGGTCATTCATAGGGCACAGCCAGCACTGCTGGACACACTGGGTAGAGTTTGGGTTTGCCCAGAACCTACTTCTGTTTGATTCTGGGCTGGAATCATTATGTCAGGCAGGAAAATTGAAGAGCAGAGAGGAAGTCCCTGGCTCAAGGCCATTTGGCTAATATACATGGTGTCACAGCCAAATGCAGAAGCTCTGGAGGCATCGCGACCTCAGCTCTGGTCTGGGCTCTGCTTGCCAGCAGTGTGGTCCTGGGAAGGCCCCCAAGGGTCAGCTTCTTCATCTGTACAACAGGGGTAAGGTGGTCATCAGAGTCACCCCTGGCACACAAAGGGAGGTAGCTGCTGTTTGACCATCCCTGTTGGGTTTCCAGCTTGAAGGAGGTCTCTTCCCCCCAGGGCTCAGGCTGTTTTCTTTTAGCCAAGGAGTCCTTGCTGCTGCAGGGTCTCAGCTGGCCACAGTTGGGCCCATCACCTCCCTAGGAAGGACTGGGAGATATGTAAGAGCCTGGAAGCCAGTTCTGTCCTTTTAGGCTGCAGCCAACTGGTCATCCAAAGCCGGTAAGGGGTTAAAGTGCCCCTGAAGCTTGCCGGGAAGGCAGCTGCCTCGGTGGGCACTCCGCCTGGACAGGAATATAAGCGCTCTTGGTGTTGCCCAGGCAGAGAGGGCAGTGTGGAGGGAAGTTGCTAGAAAAAGACAGGGGACATAATCCACACTGGCCTCTTTCCCAGACACATCACAGTGGCAGGATTATTTATGATTCTGACCCAATGGGGATCCCTCTGCTTGGGGAGGCTGCCAACCCACGCCCATCTGAATGGGACCATCCTCCTGCAGGGACAGAGGGGAACAAGTAGCATTTATGGAGCTGTCCAGAGGAAAGAATGTGAGCTTTGGAGGTGGCAGACCAGCACTCACATCCCAACCTTGTGTGACCCTAAGCAAGTTGATGAACCTGTCTGGGTCTCAGTTTCCTCATCTGTGAACATGTTTGGGCTGACATCCATTGTGCAATGCTGCTGTGCAGGTTAGATATGCTAGCGGAGGTGGCGCTCATGGCTTAGATGAGGATGGGAGCACTTCACCAAGGGCAGCTGGTGTTGAGTTCTCTGGGTCAAGTCCTGGGCTGGAAGTTGGGTTCACTAGCTGCTCTAGTTCACTGGAGCAACAGCGGCACCAGCAGTAGCAATCATGGAGGTAGAGACCTCTGAGTAGTACAAGTGCACATAGTGGGTGAGTCTGAACTGGACCTTCTGCTCTGTAGCATCCGGGCTGGCTCCGTGCAGAGTGTGTCCCAAAGCAGCTGGGAAGGTGGCAGGAGACGTTCAGGCCAATGGACAGTGACTGTGCCTTGGAAAGCCCCACACCAGGGCAGGTATTTGGAGACAGGTAGCAGTGATTGTCAAGAAAATGCCTACCTATTGTCCAGTGTGTCAGCAAGGAGGCTCCTGTACCCCCACAAGGAATGAACTCAGCCAGCTCTCTGCCTCTGCCTCTGCCAGTGGATTCTCTCGGGTCTCTCCACGGGGTGGAGGAGTCCCTGTCCCAGGAAGGCGGGACTGGCCAAGGTGGTTGTCTGGGTCAGCAGGCAGCATGAATCAGTGCTTGATGGGGAGCTACTTGGCGGTGGAGGGAGTTTAGCTCCTGTCACTCCGATTCTGTGCTTCTCTCTGACCACTTTCATAGACAATTTTTTTTTTATGAGATGCCACTGGAGATTAAAAAGCAAGTCTCTTCACAGCCGGGTGTGGTGGCAAACGCCTGTAATTCCAGTGTCCTGGGAGGCAGAGACAGGAGGATTGTAAATTCAGAATCACAAATTCAATCTCTACTGGGGCAACTTTGTGATTCAGTGAGACCATTTCAAATATAAACACTAAACAAAAAAGCCCTGATGATGTAGCTCAGTGCAAAGGCCCGGGGCTCAATACCCAGGACTGCAAAAACAAAAACGAAAACAGAACTGAAGTCTCTGCATTTTCCAGGACTGATTTCCCAGATTCTCAGCATCGTGTTGGGAAGCAGCAGAATCTGGTGGTCACAGCACTGGCCTGGGACTCAGATCCTTGAACCCTGGTCAGATTTTGGTACTAATGACTTGGAGCTCTGGGCGAGCAGCTGCCGTTGGATCTGGCTTTTGCTTCTGTGATGTGAGGGGGCTGGTTGGGTGGCTCTGAGGACACTTTCAGGACAACTGTCATGTTCTCACTGTTGCGTATGGGGCCTGCGGTGCTCAGGAAGGTTTACTGAGTGAGTCGGTGGACCCCCTCAGGCAGTGATTCCTTCGGTCACCTTGCCCATTGTCACAGGACTGCCCCACCGCCACCTATGTCATCATCTGGGGACGCAGGCTCTACAAATGATGGGTTGCTCCACGGGCTGTGGTTGGCCTTAGAACTCTGCTGACTCTCCAGCCAGTCAGATATGGGCCTGGCTCACCTGTGCTGTTCTGTTCTTGCCTCCTCACAGGTTTGCCCAAGGGCTGGGAGATGGATTCCACCCCCGAAGGAGCTGTGTACTTCATCAAGTGAGTAAGACAGTTGCCTTTCTGATCTCTCTTGCTGTTGGTCATTCTGACATCCTGCTCATCCCTGATCCTTGAGAGGGGAGGAGGTTAAAGGATCTGGAACAGAACAGACAGAGGCTGAGCGTGTGTGTGTGTGTGTGTGTGTGTGTGTGTGTGTGTGCACGCGTGCATGCATGCGTCTGGTGGCCCACACGGTGGCCAGTGTTGGTCACCAATCGCATAGTCTTCTAAGGCTGCCAGGGTGAGTGGAGTGCTGGGCTGGGCTGTGCAGGTGAGAAGGAACGGGCCATTCCAGGCACTCAGCAAGCGGGGAGAGAGGCACAACTATGGGAAAGAGGCGTGGCTGGGTGTCACGAGGAGCAAGGCCAGGCCACCCACTCTCATCATCTCAGATGGGCACACTTTTGCTTTTGGGTGGAGATGTGTGTGGCCTCTGTGGCAGCTGAAGGTGTGCCTCGGAGAGCCAACCCGAACTTCAGAGTGGACACAGGGGACACAGGTCTCCGGGATCATTTCCACCCGGACTCATTTCCCTTGGCCTTGGCCTTTGTCTCCCCGCCTCCCAGCTGGGCAGGGCCCTGGCTTCCTTCCCACGGGTGAGGCTCAGCGTGCCCTGGCCTGTGTTTCCCTACCTGGTCTAGTCCCCGATTCTGCAGAGATGACAGAGTGCCACTGTCCAGTTGGCTGGGTCACTGGCACTGGCAGAGAGGTCACAGTGACCTGTGAGGGGCGGGGGGACTGTCTCTTTCCTGTTTCCTCCTGCTCTTCTCTGAGACCTGCATCCCTGGTACCGAGAGAGGTCTCCTTTCATCCCCACTCAAGGCTGCACATACACCAGCTTGGCTGTTAATCATTTACTCAGAAAAAGGTGGAAGCCTTTCTGTAAATGTTTTGGAACTCATTCTGCTGTGACATGGTTCTGACAGCTTGAAATTTCCCTAAACTCGAACCCAAACCCTTCTTGCTTGTTAAGAACTGTGTCTTCTTTTTTCCTTACATGTAAGGAATATACACTGAGATTGTTCAGGAAGCGCTTTCACTGTTACTTCATCTCACCCCTCCTTAAAATCTTGCCACCTAAGATGATCTGGTCCCTGACCTCCTCTCTGTAACTGGTCAGCTATGCTGACCTTCAGCTTTCTTGCCTTCTGTCACGTCAGACTTGTTCCCACCTCAGGACCTTTACACATGCATCTTCCTGTCCCCAGAGCACTTTCCTCGAGTTGCCACCCTGTGACTTCCACATGTCAGTTAGCTCAAAGGTCATCTCCACAGGGGGCGCCTTTCCTGACTGCTGATGTTCCCACTCCTCCTTCAGTCATTTCCCCCCTCAACCTGCCTGAAACTTTTTAAAGTCTATTTATTACCTTTTTTTGTTAGTATTCTCCACTGGCATGTAGCCCTCGAGAGCAGAATCTGGCTATGGTATTTTGTTTCCCACTGTCCCAGGAATTTTCTGGTACACGATAGGAACTCCATATTTGCTGAAATGAGTGAGTGAATGAAAGACACTGGGAGGTAAACGAAGGAAGCATAATTCATGCCTGCCTTAGCTGCGGGCCCAGAGCGTTCTCCTAAGCCTCCCCCATCAGTCAGGTGCAGGGACAGGCGTGCTTTACCACCTCTGCCTCTGCCTCCATCCTGTGTCCCCTCCACAGCAGCAGGGGACTGCAGCACCCAGGAGACTGCGTCTTCCTCCCCTCCCACCGCCCGCCCGTCATTCCTCCCGCTGTGAAGGCGACTGCTTCTCACCATCCCTGCGCTTCCTGGGGCCGCTGGACTGTTCCGGCGGCGGTTTCCCCCTTCCCTTTCCTGCCCCCAGCTCCGTGCTGCAGGAGAGCTCTTCTGTAGAGTACAAACCACTCACCTCGCTCTCCGCTAAAATCCTTCCACATTTCCCATCACTTAGGGATCCAATCCAGGTCTCCCCTCCAAGTGCTTAAAGGCTTCCTGATCCGGCTCCTACCTTTCCTCTCTGCTCACCCACATGCACCCGTTTACTCTTCAGCCTGCTCCTGAAACCTCACCGAGCCATTCGCAGTCTCAGAACACATCACCCTGTGTACCCAAGCCCTCAAGGGAGCCGCTCCCTCCATCAACGCAGCTCGTGCTGACCTGCAAGCCCTGTTTTTCCTTCGAGACCTCACCTCGGTCCCTTCTTCAGGGAGCCACATGCGGCATGATTGTTTGCACATGCCTCATTTTTCCTGTCATTCTCCACCCTGAGCATCACCAGAGGGCTTGTGGAGATAGATTGCCGGCCCTCCCCCTGGAGTTTCTGCATCAGAGGGTCCAGACTGCATTTCTAATGCGTTTTTAGGTGATACTGATGGTGCTGGTCTGGGGACCACACATGGAGAGCCACTAGTGTGGGATGAAAACTGATCCAGGGCAAGGGGCGACCTGTGGTGGCCATGAAGTCTGGCGACAAAGTACAGATGTCAGTAGCCGTTTCTTGTGTGCTTCTGTGTGTTCCCAAGCCCGGTGGCCATGTCGTACAGCAGTAGCAGCTGCCACCCCTCTCTGAGCTAAGAACTTTCCTGCATCATCTCATTTAACCCTCACAATAGCTTTAAGGGGAGGAACTGTCACACTGCACTGTTTTAGCTGATAATAGGGAGACCAAGAAATATTACCAAGTTTGTAGAAAGCCAAGCTAGGGGTAACCCGGGGTCTTCGTGATTTCACGGCCCTGCTCTTAGCAGAGTGCCGGGCTGCTCCAGCACCACTGGTTCCTGGCTTGGACAGTTAGATACTTCGGGAGTGAGTGACGGATGGCCAACTCCCTTCCACCCTTCTTGTCCAAGCCGTTTCGAGAAAGTTGATGACATTTGGTTGGTGGGTGCATTAGGAACTCTGAGTAACCCAGACATGGATCCCAGGAGGTAATAAAGACAATCAGGTATCCAGACAGCTTGGGGAGCTATTTTTGCTTCTAGTATGAATGAGTCAAATTTCAATGAGCAAATACTGTTGTTTGCCCAGGATCAAACAAGTGTGACATAACTGTGTGTAAGTCCTCTCCTTCAAGGTGTTGGGAGGCGATGATCCTCATGATACACACAACTGATGTAATTACCAGGAACTGTGTCATTTACTAGGAATGGGGTGTGGGAAGAAAAGGCGAAGGGTGGGCTGGGGTAAAGCCCAGTGTACTTACCACATGCATCCACAAGAGGACACTAGAGTGTGTATGATTACCACCATCAGGACTCTTGGGAGTTTGCTCAGTGGTGACATAAACTCACACCCCCGGCTGATGGTTCCTTCTTGGAGCTGGCAGGGCCATTTTTTTTTTAATTTTATTTTAAGGATAGTAAAACCCAACAAAATAGAACAGAATAAATCCAATCAAAACACAGCAGTGAAATTGGTACAGAATAGCAAAGCAGGGTAATAGGAAAACAACAATGGCTACTATAGTATATCTTGTTATCTTCATAGTAGTTGTCCATTCCATCAGATATAGCAAAATCAGACCAAAAATAAAACAGAATAAAACCAATCAAAACAGAATATTGAGTAAAGCTAAAAAAATAATAAGAACAAAACAAAACAGCGAGAACAATATTAGACTTCAAAAACAAGACAGAAAAAATCTCCCATATTTGCCATATTGCATACTGTTATCCTCCCTATACATGCTCAGACTGCCGGTCCTAGGCCTGTAAATTCAACCTAACAATACAATCCTTCAGGTGCTTTTTGTACCTCAGTGGCTATCAGCTCAGGCTGACCTCCAAACCAGCTGGTGGCTTACAGGGTAAGGGGGTTTGGTGATTCTCAGCCTGCGCGCCGGTAGGCTCATAGGAGGTGCTGGCTTTTCTCTCTCTCCCTGTGCCTGGCATGGTCTGCGTGGTGTACCAGAAAGGCTGGCTAGTTGGCTCGTTGATCGGCTCCTCACAGTCCCAGTATGGCCTGACAGGGCCATTTTGACCCTCCCTGCCACACCTCAAGCACTGTGGGTCGGGTGGGCTTCCATTGGATACTTAAAGATGCAGCCTTGTAGCTGGGAATGGTGGTGCATGCCTGTCATCCTAGCTGCTAGGGAGATTGAGGCAGAAAGATTACAAGTTCAAGGGCAGCCTGGGCAATTTAGCAAGACCCTGTGTCAAAATTTTTTAAAAATTTAAAAAGGGTTAGGAATATAGCTCAGCACTCCCTGGGCTCCATCCCTAGTATCAAAAAAAGAAGAAAAAGGGTAGAAAGGAAAGAAAGAAGAAAAGAAAGGAAGGATTGCAAAGAAGGAAAGAAGGACAGGAAGGAAGGGAGGAAGGAAGGAAGGAAGAAAGGAAGGAAGGAAGGGGAAAAAAAGAGAAAGACCCAGCTATGTGACCCCATTTCTGACCTACAGGAATTCTCTGCTTGGCTCTTGGCTCCCTCCGCTGCTCCCCGATCAAGCCACCAGCTATGGAATTTACCAGTTCCACCTCAAGAGTGCCTTTTTCATTCTCTGGAGCTGATAGGGAGGGGGACATGGCAGGGACCCCTCCTGCAGAGCCCCATACCCATGACCTGCTGCCCTCCACTTGGGGAGCTTTACCTGGCCCTCCATTGCTTCCTGGTTCTGGTCTGAGCTCTTCCTCTGAGATGGCCCAAGATCAGGCAGGTGGAGCCTGTGGGACAGCCAGGACTGCCTGTGCCAGGCTGGGGGCTTCAGAGAGGCAGAGACCAAGGCCGTGCCCC
>RJWT010038619.1:0-12826 GCA_004365215.1 Cuniculus paca | reverse complement strand
AGATGAAAGGGAAGGTGTCTATAGGTTGCAATGTCTTTCCAAAGACATTGGTCCATGAACTGAGACTTGAAGAATGTATAGGTATATTTCAGGTGAACATTGAAATATGGACATTGTGGAGATAGAAAGCATTCAGGAGAAAGAAACAGCAGATACCAAGGTTTGGAGAAATAAAGAAAACAAATGTGATTATAGTAGCCGTATATGTTGTTCAACAAGGAATACACATATTTATACATAATTTGTTTTCAATAAAAATGTGGGCTCTAGTGCTTTTCCAGTATCATCATCTTCCACATAACTGTTCGAAATGTGACCATTTCCATATTAGGGGAAACAGACAATTCAGGTAAAATGGTGACTAGATTAATTAGGGCAGAGACAGTTAAAGGCTGAAGACCTAAAATTCTTTCAAATTAATTCATTCCATCTGTGGAAGGCCCTACTTGAAATCTAAAATATATGTTGGGTTTTATTACTTCATCTGAAATTTTCTTGAGAACACACAAAAAAGAGACTGTTTCTTCTTTAAAACAAGATTTAAATTAACTATTTTATCATCAAGTATCATGTTTGTGCACAAAATTTTCCCCCCTTAGGGATGGAGGTATCTTGAGGGAATTATAGGTCCTACCTCAAAGAGCTAGTACAGTAGCCTAAAAGATGGCACATTCCCCAACCCACTTCAAAGACCTATTTACCCAAGGAAAATCTGAGCCCTTAATCGTCCATGGAACACAAATGCATACAGATAGAGTCTCTCAGTTAAGTGTGTTGTGTCCTTTAAGTATGCAAAGATGAATTAATAGAACAAATTAAGAAATTAATGTTTAGCTTATCTGTTTAAGAATTTAACAACTATCTATTGAGGTACCTCCAAGTTGGTTTTTTATCTTCAGTGTGCAAAGCAGGAGATGGATGTTTGGCAAGGCTAGGTTGTCCTAGGATAAACAGCTGCTAAATAGCAGTGCTCAGAGTTGAAATCAGAGTTTCTGAATCCAAGTCAAATGCTTTCTTTTTTCTTATATCCATCATATATAAATTCAGAAAGTAGGTTTTAAAGGAATGGAGTTTATGATTGTTAATATTTAATAAAGGAAGGAAAAGGAAAAATTTTATATATGAAAGCACCCATGTGGGTGATCTAGGTGAGCAGCTGTAGAAGAGGGCTTGGGCATCCTGTAGGGGGAGCTATGAAGGGCTCGATGGGCAGGACCTGCTGTCATCTAAGTGAAAAATTTGCAAGCATCAGTGTCAATCAAAACTGAATATGAAACACTAATGGGTATTGACTTTTTATGCTTTAGCTATATTTTCCTTTGTAGATTTTTCAGTTCTCTGCTGTTTTTACTGCTGTTTCATTTAAACTTCCTACATGCTAACTTTGTGAGATTGAAATAAGATTACAGTATATACAAAAGGGGGGGGCGGTCAGGAAAAATGTTGGAATCCAGGTATTTTTGCTCTGGTCCAGGTGAGACAGATAGGACTCGGTTGGGTCTGAACTAGTCTCAGCCACACATTACTGCCTATGCCTTTAATTCAAATCTTTCAGTTCTATAACAAAGGCAGAAATGTTCTTTGTATGAGGACTCTGTTGGTGTTATAGATACTGTAATAGCATGAAGGAATTATGCAAGGATAACATTTTCCCCTGAATTTCTTCTCAGAATCTTATATGTGGGGGAGAAAAATATGCAAGAGGAATAGAAAAATGTAAGTAAACAGGGCAAATCAAACTAGTAGGCGAGTTTGCACATCCAAAGATTGCAAGGAGGAAAAAGGAGTTTATTTCAGCCTTGTGTCATTCTTTCTGAATGTTGCTTTTTTGTTCTTAGTGTTTTCAAGTCAGAGTCTCCTAAAATTGCCAATTCCTAAGAAGTTATTTAGGTGTGATGCCCTGCTTTCTTGTTTTTTTTTCCCTTTTTCCCCTTAGCTTCTTTCTTTTCCTTCATGTTTAACTCTCCAAGACCTATTCGATTTTTACCTTTTGTGACTTGAACTTTTAATAACCATCTGGAATCATTCTTCTGTTGTCACAGAAAGTGATCAGCTGCTCAATTTTTGCCACATGAAAATATTGCACCAAATTTTGCAGTGTAGACCTCCTATCCCTGCTATTGTTTGTACAATTACTCATTTTTTATTTTATCTGCAAATGGACAAGGCCACCCTGAAAGATCAAATGTGTTCTTTATGGATTTCCTTCCATGTTCAGTTCCCATGATGTAGATCTCCAAAATAGAAAATTACATTGATTACTAAAAACACCTTACTGGAAACAAAACATTCTTCCGTTAAAGAAAGTGTATCTTGGTTCAAACTAATATATCAGAATTCAAAGCACAAATGCAAAAAAAAAGAACACTAAGATACAATAATTGGAGGTTGAAGGTTGATGTAAGAGTAGTTAAGTCAGTGTTAAGTGCAGACAGTGCCACCAACTCACAGAGCAGCTCTGATGGGTTGTTTCCACTCAGTAACAACAGCCCAACATTGCCAGATCTTATTTTCAATAGAAGCTCATAGTTTGAATTTTTACATACAACATTTTTATTGTTAGCAAACTAATTTTAACAATATTTAAAATACTGGCACTTAACCACCAGCTTACAACCTCTGTGGAAGGCAAGAAATAAATAAGAGAAAGGATGCTAAGGTAGCGCCATTCATTAGGAAATGGCAATACTGTGTGTAGTTTAGGACCTTGTGACTTAAAAGTGTGGTCCAGTGACTTACATGAGTGATTCCGCCTAAGATTAGAATTTAGACTCTCAACTCTTCCCTCTCCAAATCTGCTGAATCATAGTCTGCATATTAACAAGACCCCCAAGTGCAGAGCAGTTTGAGCAGCACCGGTGCCTGAATGAGCTTAGTGTAAGGACATCCCTGAAGTCCCCGAGGTTCCTCCATTATGACACACCCACTCAGGGAGTCATCACCAAAGGTATTATTAAACTCTAGGAGCTACATATTCCTTGGCTGTAATTTATTTGCTTGCTCTCCTTCTCATCTTCTGTTACTCCTCCTCTTTTGCCCAATCCTAGTCTCACTAATTATGGCCAGTGAACACAGAGCTGCTATGCCTACAGGCCTCCTAGAAGCCCAAGACAACAGCAAAAGAGTCAAAGGAAGAGCATTAGTAATTTACACCCTCATTCTGGAATTCTCCCTTTTCTTCTGCCTGCTCTATATTCCCTAGTGCAGCACATGTGCTTGCTGGGTCTCCCCTCTTGGGAGTGTTTTTTATGCTTGTTTGTTCTGTTTTGCCTCAGTCTCAAGCCTTTGTTCATTACTATTTGATCTGGCAACCCTACTCTAGACTGATTATTTACTTTTTATTTTTTGGCAGTACTGGGAATTGAACCTAGGACCTTCATACTGATCTGTCTCTGTTTCTGTCTCTGTCTCTGTCGCTGTCTTTCTGCCTCTCTCTCTCTGTCTCTCTCTCTCTCTGTCACTCTCTCTCTCTGTCACTCTCTCTCTCTGTCACTCTCTCTCTCCAGAGTCTTCCTAAAATGTTCAAACTGGGCTTTAACCTGCCAGCCTCCTGCCTCAGTCTCTTAGAGTGCTGGGATTATAGGCATGTAACACCACACTAGCCTTCTCATGTCTTAACTTTAACTCAGTACTTCTGCTACCAGCTAGGGTGAATTCTTAGCTGCACGTAAGATGAAAATCATAGGTGAGCCAGTTTTAAGGCTAAAATAAAGTAAAAGTTTATTACAGAAAGAAACCCAGCTGGCTTCACCACAGGCAGCCCCAGGAGAAAGACAGTGAAGCTGGATACTTCACAGAGCAGCCTGAACAAAGAAGGCATTTCAGTTTCATGGAGTCTCAAAGGAATGTCATTCATGATTCCTTTTCCAAAAGGGTCGGGGTCTCCAGACTTGGTAGGGTTTGGTTATTATGCATGTATGGGCTTGGACATTTAAGGTCAGCTGGTGATAGATCAGATCCATCACCATCTTTCCTTGCTCTGGTCTCATCGTGCTTACTTTCTCATCCCACTTTCTTATCTCAAGGAACACAGTGGCTTGCTAATTTGACAGCCTGATTTACCTTCCCCTCTTATTGCCAAAAGTTGCAGCTGCCTGCTTGTTGTCTATCAGGGTGCTGCTTCAAAGTCTCACCAATGCCCCATTCCCCATCACTTCCTTAGGATGCTTCTGAGTGGCTGTCTGCTTCCTCGAGTTGACAGCCTCATGAAAGAAGAAAGTTGCCCAAGTCTTGCCTAGTCTTTGAGGCCAATAGTGTCCATTCTTTTCCATTTTCAGGAGTCTAGGATAGGATGCTATAATCAACCTTTTCTTTAATGTAAGTTGCTAATACTTGATAAGACGTTAAGTAGAGTCATCCCTTAGTATCCATGAAAGTTGGTCCTATGTCCTCACCACTCACAGATTCTATAATCTGAAGATACTCATGACCCTCATATAAAATGGCCCCCTATCTACCCATGTCCTTGGCACCGTCTCTCATATATTTTAAAATAATTTCTAGATTACTTATAGTGCCTAATGCAATATAAATACTATGTAAATCATCATTCTACTGTGTAGGGAATAATCGCAAGAAAAAAAGTCCGTATAAGTTCAGTACACATACATCTTTTTTCATATATTTTCCATTTATGGTTTGCTGAATCTACAGATGTGGAACCCAAAGATGTAGAGGACTCATTGTATGTGATTTATCCTAAAAAACACTGACAGTTGAGTCATGAAAAAAAGCATTATTTCTCTTTTGAAAATAGTTGAAGGTAACGCTTCTGTCAAATCCAGCTAAATTGTTATGCTTTGTGATGACTTGATGTGCAGTAAGATAGAAAATTACTTTGGGGGAGTATTATCTCACATTTTTGAAATGTATTTAATTGAAGATATCCTCTTTGAAAATAGTCTCTTTGGAAAATTTATCTCACCAATTCATTAATGTCACACCACTCTAAGCTTTTCTATGATACCAAGAGGACACTCTATGCTGCCTTCACTTCTCAGCTTTGTAGTGTGGAGTCTTGATTCATGGTGATCCTTAACATTCTCGGGCCTCTCAGTCATACCTTGACCTTCATCTCTATCTTTCCCTCCATCCCATCCTTGTCATCCTCTTAATCTGATAAATAGCCCTCTTATGTAAGTTATCTAGGGATGTTTAAGAGACAGTCTATGCCCTCATCCTAGCTAGGAAGACAGACGTGAGACAATCCCTTACACAACTCACCATTTAATTTTATAGTGATGGCAATGAAGAAGTATAAGCACTATAACAGCTTTTATTAAGGAGATATGACTTTGCAGGAAGTCCAGAATGGTTTCCTTAAGAGAGTATTGCATGAGGAATTAAAAGGCGTGGGCAAAGTAAAGAAAAATCATAAAAGGTACTTCAGTTCCCCAGGGCTAGCCACAGTGCAACATTGCAACTGTCTAAAGAGGAAAGAGATCAAGTGGCTATTGGAACCTGGACAGAGGGTTGAATGGACAAGACCTCCTGAATAGAGCAAGTAACCTTTGATTGAACTACATGTGGACCCAAAAGAGATGAAACTGAGAGAATAAAAAATAATATCTCAATTTACACATCTTCCCTACTCTGATATCTTTACAGTATCCTTGCATTACAGTTGGTCAAATCTAATTAGAAGCCAGAAAGCACAGTTGCCCATTGATGGAGCCCATACAGGGCATGCTTTTAGGAGACACAGTAGGGTGGAAAGGCTGGAGATCTGGGGAGGCATATTTAATCTAAGTGCAATGGGAAGTTATTAAAGAGTTTGACTATGGACCTACATTATCAAATTTATGTTTCAAAGTCATCATTCTAATTATACATTGGTGAGAAAACAATACATATAGGGAGATCATTTCAGAATTCTTAGAAATGTCCAGAGATGTTATATTAACCTGGTCTACATGGTGGATGGATTTGAAACCCATTTAATAGTTAAAAATAACAATTCAGTGATGGATTGTGTATGGTAAGAAGGTGAAATCTGTTCAAAATGATTTCCAGTGTTCTGGATAGGAATTGATTCCTTCAATAAGAAATGATATGCTAGAGGAAAACCCAGTTTCTAAATAAGTTCTTGGGCTCAGACTTACAGCTAGTGAATTTGAGTTGCCAGAGGTCCTCTTCCACACCCAGTAAGAAGCCTTGGTGTCAAATGTGATCGAGAGACTGATAGACGTCCTACTTAGGACCATCTGGAAAGCAAAATGTGTTTCTCTCCAGTCTTGGGAAGCTAAATGAATTTTGTGAATGTTACCTCACATCTCTTTGGGAAATTGAGATATTCAGTACAGATGAGGAAACTTTATCTGTTCTCATCCTAATCCTAAACTGACCACTTGTGAAGAAGCTACTGTCAATTTAGGAAAAAGAATGGTGATTAACAAAATCAGCTTAAGTTTGAGTTCTACTGCACTTGTTTTTATTTTGCTTTGATAAGTGACTAAATACTATAAAACATTGTCAATTTGATTTTGGTCTTTGCTTCTATATTATTTCAGCTTTTTATAAAACCATAAAGTTTTAGAGTTTGAAATCAACTTAAAATTCGTTTACTTCCATTTCCCTAGTTTGTTCTCCCAAGTATACATGTGTATTTCTTATTGAATAAGCCAGTATCTATTTTATACAGTACTTAAGGGATATTTAATTTCCTCTAGGGAAAGAAGCTCACTGCCCCCCACAGTAATTTAGTCCCACTGCATTCTTTGAGCAGTTTTTTCAAAACATTGATTGGATTCTGTGTAATAACCACCCCCCTTATTTTTCTTCTGGCCTTTTGGAGCAACACAAGTTAAATCCTTTTTCTCATTTCCTTACAATCCCTTCACTTTCCAAACTCTGGGTTCACATTCCTTTTGGTCTTCTCTCACACAACAAAGGCAGAACTACAACTCTTGACCACCTAACATGATTCTCAGCATCTTAGGAGGCATTTTCTAAAAGGGTGTTTTGAACAAAAATCTATGTTAGTGGCTATATGATCATTGTTGAATACAGAGGCATTAATATGTCTCTGGGTTCTATTGATACAGGTCTCTTCCTTACCTTCCGGCTCCTTCTGCCATAGGTATGCCTTCTCTAACTATTTCCTGTCACTTTACTTGGCCTTGGAAGTGTTTTGCTAAATTGAAACAACATACAAATTTCACTATGTGAATGACTAAGCCTACTAAGCTGTTTGTGACTTTCTGGTAAACTTGGACTTTCTCGTGAACTTGATGGACCTTCTTATGTTCAGGTAATTTTGTACTTTCTTCAGGAGGACCTGAGATTGAATGTGGGATTGGAAGAGATGGTCACTTTGTTAAATGCCTGTAACAAAACCATCTCCACTTTCATTATTCAGTATGAAGACTCAGTCATTTAATTGAGTTCTCTCTTCCCAGTGAGGTCTTAGCAACTTTTCATAGTGAAATCAGATGAAAACATGTTGTCTATGTTGAAAACAACTTATTAAAGGTTTCTCTTAATAGCTTCTAAATTGAAGCCTTTCTTGGCTCATTAGTTCTTTGAGGAAGGTGGTTAATGCTAAGTGGTCCTCTGTACTTTTCAACAAAAGTGATACCTAAAAGAAGTAAAGAATTCCTTGGATCATTCAGCAGTGGTTCTTGGGTAACAACACAGAAAGGAAGACTATTATTATTATGATAGTTTTATGGACAAAACACTGAGGAAAAGAGGAGAGAAATAATGTATGCAAACAGCAAGATCTTTCGAGCAGCAGAGAAGCTTATTACACAGAGTTTGTTTCTGTTTACTTCTCTGTTACCCCATCTCTTAGTTATTTTTCTCTAACTGCTTAGGCAAAATATACCCAGCACCCAAAATTAAGGGAGAAAAGGTTTATTTAGCTCATGGTTTGTGGAGGTTTCAGTCCATATCAGCTGGCTCCAAGGCAGGGTGGCACATGCAGAGGAGCAACTGTTCATCACAGCTGAAGATGGCAAAAGCAACAAGAGCAAAAAGAGGGGAACAAGCTGCCTCTTTTCCTCCCTTATATTGTAAGCAAGCTACCTGCCTTAGGGCAGGTGTAACACATGATTTCCCTGCCCTCCTCTTCCACAGGCTCAGGATGTTTACAAAGTGAGGACCCTGATCCTCTGCTGAGTCACTTCGTTAAACTTTTAAACTTCTCAAGTTGACACAATGAATTAACCATTACAATATCCTAGACCTTAAATGACTTCTCTAGGACATGTTCTCTACACCCTAAAATGTGGAACTACTGAGTTAAGCTACTAAACTTCTCAAGTTGACACAGTGTATCAACCATTACACCCCACTATTGCCTCTTATTTTTCTTTCATTTTATGTCAGAACCTGCCAGGGTGCTGGGTGTATATCAGTCATGCAATTAAAAATGTTGTCATATGGCTTAATAAGTAAAGTTGGTTCTTTATTCTTCCTCTGGATGCTTTTTGTAAAGGAAAGTCACCAATTTTTTCTGTATTATATCCTAACAATCAAATCAAACTGGATAACAATAGGTGCTTTCTCCCCCAAAATGGAGTTTTTAAGTGACATCATTAACTATTTTGGCCCATTGATTGTTGATGGTTCATGCCCTTGAGTTCCATCTTACATCTGAATTCACAGACTTATCAACTCAGATGAGTTAGAACTTTGCAGAACTATATTAGTTTGATACCTAATAGCATAAAGACAGTCTACATGTCAAGTTTGTAGGGATTAGTGAGTGGGGAGTAGGAGTACAAATGAAGAGTAAATTATGTCAATTGTATAGTGTTGCACAGAGCATATTACTGGGTGATTATTGGAACTGGTCCTATATATCAGTTAGTACAAGCCTCATGTAGATGTACCTTTAGTCTGTTAAGTTAATATTATGTCAGGGATGTTTGAGAATAACAAAGTTTAGCAAACCAAAATACCTTCTTTAACAGATATTCATGTTGTTAGAACAGAACCCTAACAAGAGTCTGTTTACTCTGAAATGTGAATTGAAATATTATAAAAAGAAATGCACTTTACTACCTCAAAAGAATTTCAAGTAATGAGTTGTATTATATGCATCAGAATCAAAATGGATCATTTGAAGCCCTCCATTCTAGATGTAAAACATTTCAAAAATATATTGACATGGTTGAAAATGAAGAATCAGGGCAAGGAATTGATGTTTGATTTTCATCATTCATAAGTGAAATTCTTCATTCTATCTTGTCACTAATAATAATATATTTTAAGACCATCAATCATACAGTAAATAGTATAACATCTTAATTTGAACTGAATATGTTTAAAGCAGCTACATTATTTATGACCTTGCTACTTTCTGGAAAATTGATCTGTCTCAGGAAAATCCATACAGTTGCATTTTCTTACAATTTACTTTCTGTTGCAACCAGCAGTTGGTTTCAAGTTTCCAAATTGTATAGCTGGATAACATAAACATGCCTTAGGAAATACAAAAAGAAATGAAGACTTTCTATGAGTGATATATTAGGCAAATTATATTCAATTCATAGGTTCATTCCCTATGCTGAAACCTCAGACAGCTGAGGGCCTCTGAAAATTGCCAGTTCACCTGAACTGTCTTTAGGAAAAAACTAGAATTCCTGTTTTGGTTCTACTACTCACAGGTTTAGTGTGATTTTGACCAAGCCACTAACTTGGCTCGTTTTTGATTTCTGTATTTTTAGAAAAAGAGATTCTGGGCTTAGTAATTCCTAATTTGTTGGATTTTATCTATTCATCTAGTCTAAACAACTGATTCCAAACAGAATGTGGATTTCATAACATATGGGAAAATTTCAGAGCAAATGGTTTGTGAATAAGCTTCTAAGTGCCTTGAAGTGTTATCATCTATGAAAGAATAATGGATCTTGATTTTATTTATTTCCCAGGAAAGGTAAGATAAGATAATAGCCATGCATGTGTTTTTAAAGGTGAAAAGTCATCATCAAAAACCCCATGTATATTTACAGGGTAGGGGAATTTTTATCTTCCTGCTTTTAATTTCATACTTTGAGATATTTTTGAGGAATTCCCATACTTGTTATTATTCATCAAAAAATATATGTACATATGGGACCATGTATATGTATGTATATATGTATTATACATATACATATATGTACTGCTAAATGGAGTGTCTAACTTCATATAATTAAATCCAAAGCATATAAACAAAGCCTATTAGTTTTATTAATCAGCATATAATCCTTTAACAGACATAGAATTTCTGGTAGTATTCTTAAAATATACAAGTGAAAATCTTGAGGGTTGCCTTTACCACCTTTTGAAAACTCACTAGGACTCTGTGATCACTAACATCAAATGTAATGAAAGCAAAGCAACTGTCAGTCTCTTTCCATGTCAGAAAAGGGTGCATCTCAGCACCAAGGGTACCAGCCTCCACGGAGCAAGCAGCAGATCAAAGGGAAAATGGACGTCTGTTAAATTTTGCATTTTAGATGGTGGCATATTTTTCTTTCTGTCTCCTCAACCTCCTTTCTACAAGGAGCTCCAAATTAAAGTAGCAAGAATAGCAACTTGAATCCTCACATGTTATTCAATAATAATGCTATTAGACAATTTTCTGTCATCCAAATATCAGCAGGGGGACTAAGTCACCAAACAGTGGGTATTGAGTGCTTATGTGAATGTGGACCTGCTTTAATTACATTTCATGCAAGCTCCATTTGTGAGTTCAAAGTGCTGCCCTTTATAGAGATTTCTACCAGGTTACACACATGGCGAAGCTATTTTGCTTGACTAACTGCACACTCATTTAGTCTCCATCTCGGAAAATGGCCTGGGATCAGCAGCTGTAATATCAGCTGGACTTTATCAGAAATGCAGAATCTCAGCCCCCTAATGGACCTCAGTTCCTTGGTGTGGACATTAGAGTAGAGGAAGTGGTGATTTATAATATTTACCTTAAACACCAGCTGCGTGTTAGAACCGTGGAGGAATTTTTTAAAATATTGATGGCGATTCTGCCTTACTTCATCTGGAGTGTAGGCTGGGCGTTGCAATTTTCATAGGTCCTGTGTGTCTAATATGCAACAAAATTTGGGGACCAATTTGACTATATAGCAATACATGGTGGAAAAATTCATTGAACTGAATTCCCCTACATCTGCTGCCCACACCTTGAGCATTTGCCCCAGTCGTTCAGACAGCTACCTTTACCTTCAGTGACACTCCCTGTTCCTGGTCCTCCTTCCACAGCTCATGTCTGATCCTATCTGCCCTTCAGGAAAGACTCAACTTCAATGCCCCCTTCCCCCAAATGTGGTTCCCTTTCCCTCATTTGAACCTTTTATCCTTTTATCTTTAGCTTTTTTACTGAACTTTTCATTTCCCCTTAGGAGTTCAATTATTTACATGTGTCACTAACTCATCCTCCTAAGCCAATGATAGTGAACCTTTTAGAGACTAAGTGCCTAAACTGCAACCCTGAACCCACTTATTTATTGCTAAGTGCCAACACTGGAATTAACCTGAACACTGAGGTTTTAGTTTAGAAAAGGCAGCTGATACACTTGGCTCGAGTGCTGCCAGAAAGGGCTCTGCATGCCCACTGTAGCACACATGCCACAGGTTCACCACCACTTTCATAAGCTGTTACTGTTACAGGATTTCAGCCACATCTTAACTTCTTAGCATGTAGCAAGGTTGAATAATGTGAACTAGAATGGAGATGAGAGCAGAGAGAATAGAAGGCAGGACAGTCTAAATGTATTGTCTCTTTTCAAAAGGCCAGGTAAGTTGGACACACAATGCATGGGTAGAATTTAAGATCTGGATGATATAAAGGACAGAATTTTGTAAACTGAGTCAAAGTATGGACCCTACAGATACAAGTTGAAGGAGGGATGGAGGCGAGAGAGCAGTGGTTATATTCAGTGAATGCCACATATGATCTTTGAAAAAAGGAGAAGGTTAATGCCCAAGAGTCAGAAAGTTGAGGCACTGAGATTACTCAGGGTATTGTAGATCCACACATCCCTGTATGCTGGTACAGGCTGACTAGCTCTGCAAGAGAGGTTGCCATTTGGGGTTGGGGTGCCTTTAGTGAGTGCGGCTGGGCCCATACTGCCTTCACTGCTCCTTTTAGTCATCTTCCCTAAGCGTACTTCAGGTTGGAAAGCAGCCAAGTTTGCTATGTGCAGGTTGCAACATCTGGAAATGATCCACTCTCATCCTTGAATAGGCCAGCATGCTCCTAGATACTGGATGTGATAGGTATACAATCAGGATGTCTTGTCAGATTCTCACCTATGTGTGGTTCCTCTTTGACCTCTACCTCTCCTGCATTTCAGCATTGCAGTTTATGCTCTTTCCACATTCATATGTGGGATTTATATAGTATTTTTTCCAATAACCTTGAAGCATTTCATAAAAGGGAGCCTTTACCCTCTAGTGGCACCTGTGTAGGTTGCTGTAGCACCAAGAATGCAGAGGTCAATGAAGCCCCCAGAAGAGGCCTAGGAAGTGGAAAGTTGCAGGCAAGTAGGCAGCAGTAGTGTGACAAACAGACTCACTTAACCTTCTTCCAAGTGCCTCATCATCCAGGAGACAGGGATCCCGTCCAAGAATAAATAATAGTGTATTCCATCAAAACCTCTTGTCTACACTCTTTTGCTTTCTTGAAAAATACTGTGGACATATGTAGGACTCTAGAAAGCCTAGCTTGAAGACAAATCATGGAAAGCATGGAGTAGAAACGTGTTTCAATCTCGTTTCTATCACCTGTTGAGTTTCCCCATTTATGAAATAGGAATCATGATGGCTGACCAACTGCTGTGTGTGTGTGTGTGTGTGTGTGTGTGTGTGTGTGTGTGTGTGT